>JAJHPC010000010.1:11809099-11932017 GCA_024447665.1 Juncus inflexus
CCACAATCTTTGTGCCCCTAAAACTCATGTTACATGTGTTTGTTCGCTCGTTTCATGTTAAAAAAACTCGGATAGATTTTTCATAAAGAATGATAGTAAATACTAAATTATTCAAATAAAAACAAAAATTTATATTCATTTTAGAATATTTCTTCGCAATCTTTGTGTGCCCCTAAAACTCATGTTTCATGCGTTTGTGTTCTCGTTTCATTAAAAAAAACTCGGATAAATTTTTCGTAAAAAATGATAGAAAATACTAAATTATTCAAATCAAACCAAAATTTGTATTCATCCTAAAATATTTCTCCACAGTCTTTGTTAGGATCTAAAACTCATGTTTCATGCATTTATTTGCTTGTTTCATTAAAAAAAAAACTCTGATAGATTTTTCGTAAGAAATGATAGTAAATACTAAATTATTCAAATGAAAAAAAAAATTTGTATTCGTTTTAAAATATTTCTCCACAATCTTTGTGTGCCCCTAAAACTCATGTTTCATGCGTTTGTGTGTTCGTTTCATTAAAAAAAAACTCAGATAAATTTTTCGTAAAAAATGATAGAAAATATTAAATTATTCAAATCAAACCAGAATTTGTATTCATCCTAAAATATTTCTCCACAGTCTTTGTTAGCATCTAAAACTCATGTTTCGTGCATTTATTTGCTTGTTTCGTTAAAAAAAACTCGGATAGATTTTTCGTAAGAAATGATAGTAAATACTAAATTATTCAAATGAAAAAAAAAAATTGTATTCATTTTAAAATATTTCTCCACAATCTTTGTGTGCCCCTAAAACTCATGTTTCATGCGTTTGTGTGTTCGTTTCATTAAAAAAAAAACTCAGATAAATTTTTCGTAAAGAATGATAGTAAATTCTAAATTATTCAAATGCAAACAAAAATTTGTATTCAATTTCAAATATTTTTCCACAATCTTTGTGCCCCTAAAACTCATGTTACATGTGTTTGTTCGCTCGTTTCATGTTAAAAAACTCGGTTAGATTTTTCAAAAAGAATCATAGTAAATACTAAATTATTCAAATAAAAACAAAAATTTATATTCATTTTAGAATATTTCTTCGCAATCTTTGTGTGCCCCTAAAACTCATGTTTCATGCGTTTGTGTTCTCGTTTCATTAAAAAAAAACTCGGATAAATTTTTCGTAAAAAATGATAGAAAATACTAAATTATTCAAATCAAACCAAAATTTGTATTCATCCTAAAATATTTCTCCACACTCTTTGTTAGGATCTAAAACTCATGTTTCGTGCATTTATTTGCTTGTTTCATTAAAAAAAGCTCGGATAGATTTTTCGTAAGAAATGATAGTAAATACTAAATTATTCAAACGAAAAAAAAAATTTGTATTCGTTTTAAAATATTTCTCCACAATCTTTGTGTGCCCCTAAAACTCATGTTTCATGCGTTTGTGTGTTCGTTTCATTAAAAAAAAATCGAGATAAATTTTTCGTAAAAAATGATAGAAAATATTAAATTATTCAAATCAAACCAGAATTTGTATTCATCCTAAAATATTTCTCCACATTCTTTGTTAGCATCTAAAACACTTGTTTCATGCATTTATTTCCTTGTTTCGTTAAAAAAAACTCGGATAGATTTTTCGTATTAAGAAATGATAGTAAATACTTGAATTATTCAAATGAAAAAAAAAATTTGTATTCATTTTAAAATATTTCTCCACAATCTTTGTGTGCCCCTAAAACTCATGTTTCATGCGTTTGTGTGTTCGTTTCATTAAAAAAAAACTCAGATAAATTTTTCGTAAAGAATGATAGTAAATTCTAAATTATTCAAATGCAAACAAAAATTTGTATTCAATTTCAAATATTTTTCCACAATCTTTGTGCCCCTAAAACTCATGTTACATGTGTTTGTTCGCTCGTTTCATGTTAAAAAACTCGGTTAGATTTTTCAAAAAGAATCATAGTAAATACTAAATTATTCAAATAAAAACAAAAATTTATATTCATTTTAGAATATTTCTTCGCAATCTTTGTGTGCCCCTAAAACTCATGTTTCATGCGTTTGTGTTCTCGTTTCATTAAAAAAAACTCGGATAAATTTTTCGTAAAAAATGAAAGAAAATACTAAATGATTCAAATCAAACCAAAATTTGTATTCATCCTAAAATATTTCTCCACAATGTTTGTTAGGATCTAAAACTCATGTTTCATGCATTTATTTGCTTGTTTCATTAAAAAAAACTCGGATAGATTTTTCGTAAGAAATGATAGTAAATACTAAATTATTCAAATGAAAAAAAAAAATTTGTATTCGTTTTAAAATATTTCTCCACAATCTTTGTGTGCCCCTAAAACTCATGTTTCATGCGTTTGTGTTCTCGTTTCATTAAAAAAAACTCGGATAAATTTTTCGTAAAAAATGATAGAAAATACTAAATGATTCAAATCAAACCAAAATTTGTATTCATCCTAAAATATTTCTCCACAGTCTTTGTTAGGATCTAAAACTCATGTTTCGTGCATTTATTTGCTTGTTTGATTAAAAAAAGCTCGGATAGATTTTTCGTAAGAAATGATAGTAAATACTAAAACATTCAAATGAAAAAAAAAATTTGTATTCGTTTTAAAATATTTCTCCACAATCTTTGTGTGCCCCTAAAACTCATGTTTCATGCGTTTGTGTGTTCGTTTCATTAAAAAAAAACTCAGATAAATTTTTCGTAAAGAATGATTGTAAATTCTAAATTATTCAAATGCAAACAAAAATTTGTATTCAATTTCAAATATTTTTCCACAATCTTTGTGCCCCTAAAACTCATGTTACATGTGTTTGTTCGCTCGTTTCATGTTAAAAAACTCGGTTAGATTTTTCAAAAAGAATCATAGTAAATACTAAATTATTCAAATAAAAACAAAAATTTATATTCATTTTAGAATATTTCTTCGCAATCTTTGTGTGCCCCTAAAACTCATGTTTCATGCGTTTGTGTTCTCGTTTCATTAAAAAAAACTCGGATAAATTTTTCGTAAAAAATGATAGAAAATACTAAATTATTCAAATCAAACCAAAATTTGTATTCATCCTAAAATATTTCTCCACAGTCTTTGTTAGGATCTAAAACTCATGTTTCGTGCATTTATTTGCTTGTTTCATTAAAAAAAACTCGGATAGATTTTTCATAAGAAATGATAGTAAATACTAAATTATTCAAACGAAAAAAAAAATTTGTATTCGTTTTAAAATATTTCTCCACAATCTTTGTGTGCCCCTAAAACTCATGTTTCATGCGTTTGTGTGTTCGTTTCATTAAAAAAAAACTCGGATAAATTTTTCGTAAAAAATGATAGAAAATATTAAATTATTCAAATCAAACCAGAATTTGTATTCATCCTAAAATATTTCTCCACAGTCTTTGTTAGCATCTAAAACTCATGTTTCGTGCATTTATTTGCTTGTTTCGTTAAAAAAAAACTCGGATAGATTTTTCGTAAGAAATGATAGTAAATACTAAATTATTCAAATGAAAAAAAAAATTTGTATTCATTTTAAAATATTTCTCCACAATCTTTGTGTGCCCCTAAAACTCATGTTTCATGCGTTTGTGTGTTCGTTTTATTAAAAAAAAACTCAGATAAATTTTTCGTAAAGAATGATAGTAAATTCTAAATTAGTCAAATGCAAACAAAAATTTGTATTCAATTTCAAAATATTTTTCTACACGCTTTGTGCCCATGAAACTCATGTTACATGTGTTTGTTTGCCCGTTTCATGTTAAAAAACTCGGTTAGATTTTTCAAAAAGAATCATAGTAAATACTAAATTATTCAAATAAAAACAAAAATTTATATTCATTTTAGAATATTTCTTCGCAATCTTTGTGTGCCCCTAAAACTCATGTTTCATGCGTTTGTGTTCTCGTTTCATTAAAAAAAACTCGGATAAATTTTTCGTAAAAAATGATAGAAAATACTAAATTATTCAAATCAAACCAAAATTTGTATTCATCCTAAAATATTTCTCCACAGTCTTTGTTAGGATCTAAAACTCATGTTTCGTGCATTTATTTGCTTGTTTCATTAAAAAAAACTCGGATAGATTTTTCATAAGAAATGATAGTAAATACTAAATTATTCAAACGAAAAAAAAAAATTTGTATTCGTTTTAAAATATTTCTCCACAATCTTTGTGTGCCCCTAAAACTCATGTTTCATGCGTTTGTGTGTTCGTTTCATTAAAAAAAAAACTCGGATAAATTTTTCGTAAAAAATGATAGAAAATATTAAATTATTCAAATCAAACCAGAATTTGTATTCATCCTAAATTATTTCTCCACATTCTTTGTTAGCATCTAAAACTCATGTTTCGTGAATTTATTTGCTTGTTTCGTTAAAAAAAAAATTCGGATAGATTTTTCGTAAGAAATGATAGTAAATACTAAATTATTCAAATGAAAAAAAAAAATTTGTATTCGTTTTAAAATATTTCTCTACAATCTTTGTGTGCCCCTAAAACTCATGTTTCATGCGTTTGTGTGTTCGTTTCATTAAAAAAAAACTCAGATAAATTTTTCGTAAAGAATGATAGTAAATTCTAAATTATTCAAATGCAAACAAAAATTTGTATTCAATTTCAAATATTTTTCCACAATCTTTGTGCCCCTAAAACTCATGTTACATGTGTTTGTTCGCTCGTTTCATGTTAAAAAACTCGGTTAGATTTTTCAAAAAGAATCATAGTAAATACTAAATTATTCAAATAAAAACAAAAATTTATATTCATTTTAGAATATTTCTTCGCAATCTTTGTGTGCCCCTAAAACTCATGTTTCATGCGTTTGTGTTCTCGTTTCATTAAAAAAAACTCGGATAAATTTTTCGTAAAAAATGATAGAAAATACTAAATTATTCAAATCAAACCAAAATTTGTATTCATCCTAAAATATTTCTCCACAGTCTTTGTTAGGATCTAAAACTCATGTTTCGTGCATTTATTTGCTTGTTTCATTAAAAAAAACTCGGATAGATTTTTCATAAGAAATGATAGTAAATACTAAATTATTCAAACGAAAAAAAAAATTTGTATTCGTTTTAAAATATTTCTCCACAATCTTTGTGTGCCCCTAAAACTCATGTTTCATGCGTTTGTGTGTTCGTTTCATTAAAAAAAAACTCAGATAAATTTTTCGTAAAAAATGATAGAAAATATTAAATTATTCAAATCAAACCAGAATTTGTATTCATCCTAAAATATTTCTCCACATTCTTTGTTAGCATCTAAAACTCATGTTTCGTGGATTTATTTGCTTGTTTCGTTAAAAAAAACTCGGATAGATTTTTCGTACGAAATGATAGTAAATACTAAATTATTCAAATGAAAAAAAAAAATTTGTATTCATTTTAAAATATTTCTCCACAATCTTTGTGTGCCCCTAAAACTCATGTTTCATGCGTTTGTGTGTTCGTTTTATTAAAAAAAAACTCGATAAATTTTTCGTAAAGAATGATAGTAAATTCTAAATTATTCAAATGCAAACAAAAATTTGTATTCAATTTCAAATATTTTTCCACAATCTTTGTGCCCCTAAAACTCATGTTACATGTGTTTGTTCGCTCGTTTCATGTTAAAAAACTCGGTTAGATTTTTCAAAAAGAATCATAGTAAATACTAAATTATTCAAATAAAAACAAAAATTTATATTCATTTTAGAATATTTCTTCGCAATCTTTGTGTGCCCCTAAAACTCATGTTTCATGCGTTTGTGTTCTCGTTTCATTAAAAAAAACTCGGATAAAATTTTCGTAAAAAATGATAGAAAATACTAAATGATTCAAATCAAACCAAAATTTGTATTCATCCTAAAATATTTCTCCACAGTCTTTGTTAGGATCTAAAACTCATGTTTCGTGCATTTATTTGCTTGTTTCATTAAAAAAACTCGGATAGATTTTTCATAAGAAATGATAGTAAATACTAAATTATTCAAACGAAAAAAAAAAATTTGTATTCGTTTTAAAATATTTCTCCACAATCTTTGTGTGCCCCTAAAACTCATGTTTCATGCGTTTGTGTGTTCGTTTCATTAAAAAAAAACTCGAATAAATTTTTCGTAAAAAATGATAGAAAATATTAAATTATTCAAATCAAACCAAAATTTGTATTCATCCTAAAATATTTCTCCACAGTCTTTGTTAGCATCTAAAACTCATGTTTCGTGCATTTATTTGCTTGTTTCGTTAAAAAAACTCGGATAGATTTTTCGTAAGAAATGATAGTAAATACTTGAAATTATTCAAATGAAAAAAAAATTTGTATTCATTTTAAAATATTTCTCCACAATCTTTGTGTGCCCCTAAAACTCATGTTTCATGCGTTTGTGTGTTCGTTTCATTAAAAAAAAACTCGATAAATTTTTCGTAAAGAATGATAGTAAATTCTAAATTATTCAAATGCAAACAAAAATTTGTATTCAATTTCAAATATTTTTCCACAATCTTTGTGCCCCTAAAACTCATGTTACATGTGTTTGTTCGCTCGTTTCATGTTAAAAAACTCGGTTAGATTTTTCAAAAAGAATCATAGTAAATACTAAATTATTCAAATAAAAACAAAAATTTATATTCATTTTAGAATATTTCTTCGCAATCTTTGTGTGCCCCTAAAACTCATGTTTCATGCGTTTGTGTTCTCGTTTCATTAAAAAAAACTCGGATAAATTTTTCGTAAAAAAGATAGAAAATACTAAATTATTCAAATCAAACCAAAATTTGTATTCATCCTAAAATATTTCTCCACAGTCTTTGTTAGGATCTAAAACTCATGTTTCGTGCATTTATTTGCTTGTTTCATTAAAAAAAACTCGGATAGATTTTTCGTAAGAAATGATAGTAAATACTAAATTATTCAAACGAAAAAAAAAAATTTGTATTCGTTTTAAAATATTTCTCCACAATCTTTGTGTGCCCCTAAAACTCATGTTTCATGCGTTTGTGTGTTCGTTTCATTAAAAAAAAACTCAGATAAATTTTTCGTAAAAAATGATAGAAAATATTAAATTATTCAAATCAAACCAGAATTTGTATTCATCCTAAAATATTTCTCCACAGTCTTTGTTAGCATCTAAAACTCATGTTTCGTGCATTTATTTGCTTGTTTCGTTAAAAAAACTCGGATAGATTTTTCGTAAGAAATGATAGTAAATACTAAATTATTCAAATGAAAAAAAAAATTTGTATTCATTTTAAAATATTTCTCCACAATCTTTGTGTGCCCCTAAAACTCATGTTTCATGCGTTTGTGTGTTCGTTTCATTAAAAAAAAACTCGATAAATTTTTCGTAAAGAATGATAGTAAATTCTAAATTATTCAAATGCAAACAAAAATTTGTATTCAATTTCAAATATTTTTCCACAATCTTTGTGCCCCTAAAACTCATGTTACATGTGTTTGTTCGCTCATTTCATGTTAAAAAACTCGGTTAGATTTTTCAAAAAGAATCATAGTAAATACTAAATTATTCAAATAAAAACAAAAATTTATATTCATTTTAGAATATTTCTTCGCAATCTTTGTGTGCCCCTAAAACTCATGTTTCATGCGTTTGTGTTCTCGTTTCATTAAAAAAAACTCGGATAAAGTTTTCGTAAAAAATGATAGAAAATACTAAATTATTCAAATCAAACAAAAATTTGTATTCATCCTAAAATATTTCTCCACACTCTTTGTTAGGATCTAAAACTCATGTTTCGTGCATTTATTTGCTTGTTTGATTAAAAAAAAACGGATAGATTTTTCATAAGAAATGATAGTAAATACTAAATTATTCAAACGAAAAAAAAAATTTGTATTCGTTTTAAAATATTTCGCCGCAATCTTTGTGTGCCCCTAAAACTCATGTTTCATGCGTTTGTGTGTTCGTTTCATTAAAAAAAAACTCGAGATAAATTTTTCGTAAAAAATGATAGAAAATATTAAATTATTCAAATCAAACCAAAATTTGTATTCATCCTAAAATATTTCTCCACACTCTTTGTTAGGATCTAAAACTCATGTTTCGTGCATTTATTTGCTTGTTTCATTAAAAAAAGCTCGGATAGATTTTTCGTAAGAAATGATAGTAAATACTAAATTATTCAAATGAAAAAAAAAAAATTTGTATTCGTTTTAAAATATTTCTCTACAATCTTTGTGTGCCCCTAAAACTCATGTTTCATGCGTTTGTGTGTTCGTTTCATTAAAAAAAAACTCAGATAAATTTTTCGTAAAGAATGATAGTAAATTCTAAATTATTCAAATGCAAACAAAAATTTGTATTCAATTTCAAATATTTTTCCACAATCTTTGTGCCCCTAAAACTCATGTTACATGTGTTTGTTCGCTCGTTTCATGTTAAAAAACTCGGTTAGATTTTTCAAAAAGAATCATAGTAAATACTAAATTATTCAAATAAAAACAAAAATTTATATTCATTTTAGAATATTTCTTCGCAATCTTTGTGTGCCCCTAAAACTCATGTTTCATGCGTTTGTGTTCTCGTTTCATTAAAAAAAAACTCGGATAAATTTTTCGTAAAAAATGATAGAAAATACTAAATTATTCAAATCAAACCAAAATTTGTATTCATCCTAAAAATATTTCTCCACAGTCTTTGTTAGGATCTAAAACTCATGTTTCGTGCATTTATTTGCTTGTTTCATTAAAAAAAGCTCGGATAGATTTTTCATAAGAAATGATAGTAAATACTAAATTATTCAAACGAAAAAAAAAAATTTGTATTCGTTTTAAAATATTTCTCCACAATCTTTGTGTGCCCCTAAAACTCATGTTTCATGCGTTTGTGTGTTCGTTTCATTAAAAAAAAAACTCAGATAAATTTTTCGTAAAAAATGATAGAAAATATTAAATTATTCAAATCAAACCAAAATTTGTATTCATCCTAAAATATTTCTCCACAGTCTTTGTTAGCATCTAAAACTCATGTTTCGTGCATTTATTTGCTTGTTTCGTTAAAAAAAACTCGGATAGATTTTTCGTAAGAAATGATAGTAAATACTAAATTATTCAAATGAAAAAAAAAATGTATTCATTTTAAAATATTTCTCCACAATCTTTGTGTGCCCCTAAAACTCATGTTTCATGCGTTTGTGTGTTCGTTTCATTAAAAAAAAACTCAGATAAATTTTTCGTAAAGAATGATAGTAAATTCTAAATTATTCAAATGCAAACAAAAATTTGTATTCAATTTCAAATATTTTTCCACAATCTTTGTGCCCCTAAAACTCATGTTACATGTGTTTGTTCGCTCATTTCATGTTAAAAAACTCGGTTAGATTTTTCAAAAAGAATCATAGTAAATACTAAATTATTCAAATAAAAACAAAAATTTATATTCATTTTAGAATATTTCTTCGCAATCTTTGTGTGCCCCTAAAACTCATGTTTCATGCGTTTGTGTTCTCGTTTCAGTAAAAAAAAATGTCGATAAATTTTTCGTAAAAAATGATAGAAAATACTAAATTATTCAAATCAAACCAAAATTTGTATTCATCCTAAAATATTTCTCCACACTCTTTGTTAGGATCTAAAACTCATGTTTCGTGCATTTATTTGCTTGTTTCATTAAAAAAAACTCGGATAGATTTTTCGTAAGAAATGATAGTAAATACTAAATTATTCAAACGAAAAAAAAAAAATTGTATTCGTTTTAAAATATTTCTCCACAATCTTTGTGTGCCCCTAAAACTCATGTTTCATGCGTTTGTGTGTTCGTTTCATTAAAAAAAAACTCGAATAAATTTTTCGTAAAAAATGATAGAAAATATTAAATTATTCAAATCAAACCAAAATTTGTATTCATCCTAAAATATTTCTCCACAGTCTTTGTTAGCATCTAAAACTCATGTTTCGTGCATTTATTTGCTTGTTTCGTTAAAAAAAACTCGGATAGATTTTTCGTAAGAAATGATAGTAAATACTAAATTATTCAAATGAAAAAAAAATTGTATTCATTTTAAAATATTTCTCCACAATCTTTGTGTGCCCCTAAAACTCATGTTTCATGCGTTTGTGTGTTCGTTTCATTAAAAAAAAACTCAGATAAATTTTTCGTAAAGAATGATAGTAAATTCTAAATTATTCAAATGCAAACAAAAATTTGTATTCAATTTCAAATATTTTTCCACAATCTTTGTGCCCCTAAAACTCATGTTACATGTGTTTGTTCGCTCGTTTCATGTTAAAAAACTCGGTTAGATTTTTCAAAAAGAATCATAGTAAATACTAAATTATTCAAATAAAAACAAAAATTTATATTCATTTTAGAATATTTCTTCGCAATCTTTGTGTGCCCCTAAAACTCATGTTTCATGCGTTTGTGTTCTCGTTTCATTAAAAAAAACTCGGATAAATTTTTCGTAAAAAATGAAAGAAAATACTAAATGATTCAAATCAAACCAAAATTTGTATTCATCCTAAAATATTTCTCCACAGTCTTTGTTAGGATCTAAAACTCATGTTTCGTGCATTTATTTGCTTGTTTCATTAAAAAAAACGGATAGATTTTTCATAAGAAATGATAGTAAATACTAAATTATTCAAACGAAAAAAAAAATTTGTATTCGTTTTAAAATATTTCTCCACAATCTTTGTGTGCCCCTAAAACTCATGTTTCATGCGTTTGTGTGTTCGTTTCATTAAAAAAAAACTCGAGATAAATTTTTCGTAAAAAATGATAGAAAATATTAAATTATTCAAATCAAACCAAAATTTGTATTCATCCTAAAATATTTCTCCACAGTCTTTGTTAGCATCTAAAACTCATGTTTCAGCATTTATTTGCTTGTTTCGTTAAAAAAAACTCGGATAGATTTTTCGTAAGAAATGATAGTAAATACTAAATTATTCAAACGAAAAAAAAAATTTGTATTCATTTTAAAATATTTCTCCACAATCTTTGTGTGCCCCTAAAACTCATGTTTCATGCGTTTGTGTGTTCGTTTCATTAAAAAAAAACTCAGATAAATTTTTCGTAAAGAATGATAGTAAATTCTAAATTATTCAAATGCAAACAAAAATTTGTATTCAATTTCAAATATTTTTCCACAATCTTTGTGCCCCTAAAACTCATGTTACATGTGTTTGTTCGCTCGTTTCATGTTAAAAAACTCGGTTAGATTTTTCAAAAAGAATCATAGTAAATACTAAATTATTCAAATAAAAACAAAAATTTATATTCATTTTAGAATATTTCTTCGCAATCTTTGTGTGCCCCTAAAACTCATGTTTCATGCGTTTGTGTTCTCGTTTCATTAAAAAAAAACTCGGATAAATTTTTCGTAAAAAATGATAGAAAATACTAAATTATTCAAATCAAACCAAAATTTGTATTCATCCTAAAATATTTCTCCACAGTCTTTGTTAGGATCTAAAACTCATGTTTCATGCATTTATTTGCTTGTTTCATTAAAAAAAACTCGGATAGATTTTTCGTAAGAAATGATAGTAAATACTAAATTATTCAAACGAAAAAAAAAAATTTGTATTCGTTTTAAAATATTTCTCCACAAT
Source organism: Juncus inflexus (assembly GCA_024447665.1). Classification (NCBI taxonomy): domain Eukaryota; kingdom Viridiplantae; phylum Streptophyta; class Magnoliopsida; order Poales; family Juncaceae; genus Juncus; species Juncus inflexus. The sequence goes on from JAJHPC010000010.1 coordinate 11,820,647, forward strand.
CTTTGTGTGCCCCTAAAACTCATGTTTCATGCGTTTGTGTGTTCGTTTCATTAAAAAAAAACTCAGATAAATTTTTCGTAAAAAATGATAGAAAATATTAAATTATTCAAATCAAACCAAAATTTGTATTCATCCTAAAATATTTCTCCACAGTTTTTGTTAGCATCTAAAACTCATGTTTCATGCATTTATTTGCTTGTTTCGTTAAAAAAAACTCGGATAGATTTTTCGTAAGAAATGATAGTAAATACTAAATTATTCAAATGAAAAAAAAAATTTGTATTCATTTTAAAATATTTCTCCACAATCTTTGTGTGCCCCTAAAACTCATGTTTCATGCGTTTGTGTGTTCGTTTCATTAAAAAAAAACTCAGATAAATTTTTCGTAAAGAATGATAGTAAATTCTAAATTATTCAAATGCAAACAAAAATTTGTATTCAATTTCAAATATTTTTCCACAATCTTTGTGCCCCTAAAACTCATGTTACATGTGTTTGTTCGCTCGTTTCATGTTAAAAAACTCGGTTAGATTTTTCAAAAAGAATCATAGTAAATACTAAATTATTCAAATAAAAACAAAAATTTATATTCATTTTAGAATATTTCTTCGCAATCTTTGTGTGCCCCTAAAACTCATGTTTCATGCGTTTGTGTTCTCGTTTCATTAAAAAAAACTCGGATAAATTTTTCGTAAAAAATGATAGAAAATACTAAATTATTCAAATCAAACCAAAATTTGTATTCATCCTAAAATATTTCTCCACAGTCTTTGTTAGGATCTAAAACTCATGTTTCGTGCATTTATTTGCTTGTTTCATTAAAAAAAACTCGGATAGATTTTTCGTAAGAAATGATAGTAAATACTAAATTATTCAAATAAACGAAAAAAAAAATTTGTATTCGTTTTAAAATATTTCTCCACAATCTTTGTGTGCCCCTAAAACTCATGTTTCATGCGTTTGTGTGTCCGTTTCATTAAAAAAAAACTCAGACAAATTTTTCGTAAAAAATGATAGAAAATATTAAATTATTCAAATCAAACCATAATTTGTATTCATCCTAAAATATTTCTCCACAGTCTTTGTTAGCATCTAAAACTCATGTTTCGTGCATTTATTTGCTTGTTTCGTTAAAAAAAACTCGGATAGATTTTTCGTAAGAAATGATAGTAAATACTAAATTATTCAAATGAAAAAAAAATTTGTATTCATTTTAAAATATTTCTCCACAATCTTTGTGTGCCCCTAAAACTCATGTTTCATGCGTTTGTGTGTTCGTTTCATTAAAAAAAAACTCAGATAAATTTTTCGTAAAGAATGATAGTAAATTCTAAATTATTCAAATGCAAACAAAAATTTGTATTCAATTTCAAATATTTTTCCACAATCTTTGTGCCCCTAAAACTCATGTTACATGTGTTTGTTGCGCTCGTTTCATGTTAAAAAACTCGGTTAGATTTTTCAAAAAGAATCATAGTAAATACTAAATTATTCAAATAAAAACAAAAATTTATATTCATTTTAGAATATTTCTTCGCAATCTTTGTGTGCCCCTAAAACTCATGTTTCATGCGTTTGTGTTCTCGTTTCATTAAAAAAAACTCGGATAAATTTTTCGTAAAAAATGATAGAAAATACTAAATTATTCAAATCAAACCAAAATTTGTATTCATCCTAAAATATTTCTCCACAGTCTTTGTTAGGATCTAAAACTCATGTTTCGTGCATTTATTTGCTTGTTTCATTAAAAAAAACTCGGATAGATTTTTCATAAGAAATGATAGTAAATACTAAATTATTCAAACGAAAAAAAAAAATTTGTATTCGTTTTAAAATATTTCTCCACAATCTTTGTGTGCCCCTAAAACTCATGTTTCATGCGTTTGTGTGTTCGTTTCATTAAAAAAAAACTCGGATAAATTTTTCGTAAAAAATGATAGAAAATACTAAATTATTCAAATCAAACCAAAATTTGTATTCATCCTAAAATATTTCTCCACTGTCTTTGTTAGCATCTAAAACTCATGTTTCATGCATTTATTTGCTTGTTTCGTTAAAAAAAACGGATAGATTTTTCGTTAAGAAATGATAGTAAATACTAAATTATTCAAATGAAAAAAAAAAATTGTATTCATTTTAAAATATTTCTCCACAATCTTTGTGTGCCCCTAAAACTCATGTTTCATGCGTTTGTGTGTTCGTTTCATTAAAAAAAAACTCAAACAAATTTTTCGTAAAGAATGATAGTAAATTCTAAATTATTCAAATGCAAACAAAAATTTGTATTCAATTTCAAATATTTTTCTACACGCTTTGTGCCCATAAAACTCATGTTACATGTGTTTGTTTGCTCGTTTCATGTTAAAAAACTCGGTTAGATTTTTCAAAAAGAATCATAGTAAATACTAAATTATTCAAATAAAAACAAAAATTTATATTCATTTTAGAATATTTCTTCGCAATCTTTGTGTGCCCCTAAAACTCATGTTTCATGCGTTTGTGTTCTCGTTTCATTAAAAAAAACTCGGATAAATTTTTCGTAAAAAATGAAAGAAAATACTAAATGATTCAAATCAAACAAAAATTTGTATTCATTCTAAAAATATTTCTCCACAGTCTTTGTTAGGATCTAAAACTCATGTTTCGTGCATTTATTTGCTTGTTTCATTAAAAAAAACTCGGATAGATTTTTCATAAGAAATGATAGTAAATACTAAATTATTCAAACGAAAAAAAAAATTTGTATTCATTTTAAAATATTTCTCCACAATCTTTGTGTGCCCCTAAAACTCATGTTTCATGCGTTTGTGTGTTCGTTTCATTAAAAAAAAAACTCGGATAAATTTTTCGTAAAAAATGATAGAAAATATTAAATTATTCAAATCAAACCAAAATTTGTATTCATCCTAAAATATTTCTCCACAGTCTTTGTTAGCATCTAAAACTCATGTTTCGTGCATTTATTTGCTTGTTTCGTTAAAAAAAACTCTGATAGATTTTTCGTAAGAAATGATAGTAAATACTAAATTATTCAAATGAAAAAAAAAAATTTGTATTCATTTTAAAATATTTCTCCACAATCTTTGTGTGCCCCTAAAACTCATGTTTCATGCGTTTGTGTGTTCGTTTCATTAAAAAAAAACTCAGATAAATTTTTCGTAAAGAATGATAGTAAATTCTAAATTATTCAAATGCAAACAAAAATTTGTATTCAATTTCAAATATTTTTCCACAATCTTTGTGCCCCTAAAACTCATGTTACATGTGTTTGTTCGCTCGTTTCATGTTAAAAAACTCGGTTAGATTTTTCAAAAAGAATCATAGTAAATACTAAATTATTCAAATAAAAACAAAAATTTATATTCATTTTAGAATATTTCTTCGCAATCTTTGTGTGCCCCTAAAACTCATGTTTCATGCGTTTGTGTTCTCGTTTCATTAAAAAAAACTCGGATAAATTTTTCGTAAAAAAGATAGAAAATACTAAATTATTCAAATCAAACCAAAATTTGTATTCATCCTAAAATATTTCTCCACAGTCTTTGTTAGGATCTAAAACTCATATTTTGTGCATTTATTTGCTTGTTTCATTAAAAAAAACTCGGATAGATTTTTCGTAAGAAATGATAGTAAATACTAAATTATTCAAACGAAAAAAAAAAATTTGTATTCGTTTTAAAATATTTCTCCACAATCTTTGTGTGCCCCTAAAACTCATGTTTCATGCGTTTGTGTGTTCGTTTCATTAAAAAAAAACTCAAATAAATTTTTTGTAAAAAATGATAGAAAATATTAAATTATTCAAATCAAACCAAAATTTGTATTCATCCTAAAATATTTCTCCACTGTCTTTGTTAGCAACTAAAACTCATGTTTCATGCATTTATTTGCTTGTGTCGTTGAAAAAAACTCGGATAGATTTTTCGTAAGAAATGATAGTAAATACTAAATTATTCAAATGAAAAAAAAAATTGAGTTCATTTTAAAATATTTCTCCACAATCTTTGTGTGCCCCTAAAACTCATGTTTCATGCGTTTGTGTGTTCGTTTCATTAAAAAAAAAACTCAGATAAATTTTTCGTAAAGAATGATAGTAAATTCTAAATTATTCAAATGCAAACAAAAATTTGTATTCAATTTCAAATATTTTTCCACAATCTTTGTGCCCCTAAAACTCATGTTACATGTGTTTGTTCGCTCGTTTCATGTTAAAAAACTCGGTTAGATTTTTCAAAAAGAATCATAGTAAATACTAAATTATTCAAATAAAAACAAAAATTTATATTCATTTTAGAATATTTCTTCGCAATCTTTGTGTGCCCCTAAAACTCATGTTTCATGCGTTTGTGTTCTCGTTTCATTAAAAAAAACTCGGATAAATTTTTCGTAAAAAATGAAAGAAAATACTAAATTATTCAAATCAAACAAAAATTTGTATTCATCCTAAAATATTTCTCCACAGTCTTTGTTAGGATCTAAAACTCATGTTTCGTGCATTTATTTGCTTGTTTCATTAAAAAAAACTCGGATAGATTTTTCATAAGAAATGATAGTAAATACTAAATTATTCAAACGAAAAAAAAAAATTTGTATTCGTTTTAAAATATTTCTCCACAATCTTTGTGTGCCCCTAAAACTCATGTTTCATGCGTTTGTGTGTTCGTTTCATTAAAAAAAAACTCTGATAAATTTTTCGTAAAAAATGATAGAAAATATTAAATTATTCAAATCAAACCAGAATTTGTATTCATCCTAAAATATTTCTCCACAGTCTTTGTTAGCATCTAAAACTCATGTTTCATGCATTTATTTGCTTGTTTCATTAAAAAAAACTCGGATAGATTTTTCAAATGAAAAAAAAAATTGTATTCATTTTAAAATATTTCTCCACAATCTTTGTGTGCCCCTAAAACTCATGTTTCATGCGTTTGTGTGTTCGTTTCATTAAAAAAAAACTCAGATAAATTTTTCGTAAAGAATGATAGTAAATTCTAAATTATTCAAATGCAAACAAAAATTTGTATTCAATTTCAAATATTTTTCCACAATCTTTGTGCCCCTAAAACTCATGTTACATGTGTTTGTTCGCTCGTTTCATGTTAAAAAACTCGGTTAGATTTTTCAAAAAGAATCATAGTAAATACTAAATTATTCAAATAAAAACAAAAATTTATATTCATTTTAGAATATTTCTTCGCAATCTTTGTGTGCCCCTAAAACTCATGTTTCATGCGTTTGTGTTCTCGTTTCATTAAAAAAAACTCGGATAAATTTTTCGTAAAAAATGAAAGAAAATACTAAATGATTCAAATCAAACAAAAATTTGTATTCATCCTAAAATATTTCTCCACAGTCTTTGTTAGGATCTAAAACTCATGTTTCGTGCATTTATTTGCTTGTTTCATTAAAAAAAAACTCGGATAGATTTTTCATAAGAAATGATAGTAAATACTAAATTATTCAAACGAAAAAAAAAATTTGTATTCGTTTTAAAATATTTCTCCACAATCTTTGTGTGCCCCTAAAACTCATGTTTCATGCGTTTGTGTGTTCGTTTCATTAAAAAAAAACTCAGATAAATTTTTCGTAAAAAATGATAGAAAATATTAAATTATTCAAATCAAACCAGAATTTGTATTCATCCTAAAATATTTCTCCACAGTCTTTGTTAGCATCTAAAACTCATGTTTCATGCATTTATTTGCTTGTTTCGTTAAAAAAAACTCGGATAGATTTTTCGTTAGAAATGATAGTAAATACTAAATTATTCAAATGAAAAAAAAAAATTTGTATTCATTTTAAAATATTTCTCCACAATCTTTGTGTGCCCCTAAAACTCATGTTTCATGCGTTTGTGTGTTCGTTTCATTAAAAAAAAACTCAGATAAATTTTTCGTAAAGAATGATAGTAAATTCTAAATTATTCAAATGCAAACAAAAATTTGTATTCAATTTCAAATATTTTTCCACAATCTTTGTGCCCCTAAAACTCATGTTACATGTGTTTGTTCGCTCGTTTCATGTTAAAAAACTCGGTTACATTTTTCAAAAAGAATCATAGTAAATACTAAATTATTCAAATAAAAACAAAAATTTATATTCATTTTAGAATATTTCTTCGCAATCTTTGTGTGCCCCTAAAACTCATGTTTCATGCGTTTGTGTTCTCGTTTCATTAAAAAAAACTCGGATAAATTTTTCGTAAAAAATGAAAGAAAATACTAAATGATTCAAATCAAACAAAAATTTGTATTCATTCTAAAATATTTCTCCACAGTCTTTGTTAGGATCTAAAACTCATGTTTCGTGCATTTATTTGCTTGTTTCATTAAAAAAAACTCGGATAGATTTTTCAAACGAAAAAAAAAATTTGTATTCGTTTTAAAATATTTCTCCACAATCTTTGTGTGCCCCTAAAACTCATGTTTCATGCGTTTGTGTGTTCGTTTCATTAAAAAAAACTCTGATAAATTTTTCGTAAAAAATGATAGAAAATATTAAATTATTCAAATCAAACCAGAATTTGTATTCATCCTAAAATCTTTCTCCACAGTCTTTGTTAGCATCTAAAACTGATGTTTCATGCATTTATTTGCTTGTTTCTTTAAAAAAACTCGGATAGATTTTTCGTTAGAAATGATAGGAAATACTGAATTATTCAAATGAAAAAAAAAATTTGTATTCATTTTAAAATATTTCTCCACAATCTTTGTGTGCCCCTAAAACTCATGTTTCATGCGTTTGTGTGTTCGTTTCATTAAAAGAAAACTCAGATAAATTTTTCGTTAAGAATGATAGTAAATTCTAAATTATTCAAATGCAAACAAAACTTTGTATTCAATTTCAAATATTTTTCCACAATCTTTGTGCCCCTAAAACTCATGTTACATGTGTTTGTTCGCTCGTTTCATGTTAAAAAACTCGGTTACATTTTTCAAAAAGAATCATAGTAAATACTAAATTATTCAAATAAAAACAAAAATTTATATTCATTTTAGAATATTTCTTCGCAATCTTTGTGTGCCCCTAAAACTCATGTTTCATGCGTTTGTGTTCTCGTTTCATTAAAAAAAACTCGGATAAATTTTTCGTAAAAAATGAAAGAAAATACTAAATGATTCAAATCAAACAAAAATTTGTATTCATTCTAAAATATTTCTCCACAGTCTTTGTTAGGATCTAAAACTCATGTTTCGTGCATTTATTTGCTTGTTTCATTAAAAAAAACTGGGATAGATTTTTCATAAGAAATGATAGTAAATACTAAATTATTCAAACGAAAAAAAAAATTTGTATTCGTTTTAAAATATTTCTCCACAATCTTTGTGTGCCCCTAAAACTCATGTTTCATGCGTTTGTGTGTTCGTTTCATTAAAAAAAAACTCGAGATAAATTTTTCGTAAAAAATGATAGAAAATATTAAATTATTCAAATCAAACCAGAATTTGTATTCATCCTAAAATCTTTCTCCACAGTCTTTGTTAGCATCTAAAACTCATGTTTCATGCATTTATTTGCTTGTTTCGTTAAAAAAAACTCGGATAGATTTTTCGTACGAAATGATAGTAAATACTAAATTATTCAAATGAAAAAAAAAATTGTATTCATTTTAAAATATTTCTCCACAATCTTTGTGTGCCCCTAAAACTCATGTTTCATGCGTTTGTGTGTTCGTTTCATTAAAAAAAAACTCAGATAAATTTTTCGTAAAGAATGATAGTAAATTCTAAATTATTCAAATGCAAACAAAACTTTGTATTCAATTTCAAATATTTTTCCACAATCTTTGTGCCCCTAAAACTCATGTTACATGTGTTTGTTCGCTCGTTTCATGTTAAAAAACTCGGTTACATTTTTCAAAAAGAATCATAGTAAATACTAAATTATTCAAATAAAAACAAAAATTTATATTCATTTTAGAATATTTCTTCGCAATCTTTGTGTGCCCCTAAAACTCATGTTTCATGCGTTTGTGTTCTCGTTTCATTAAAAAAAACTCGGATAAATTTTTCGTAAAAAATGAAAGAAAATACTAAATGATTCAAATCAAACAAAAATTTGTATTCATTCTAAAATATTTCTCCACAGTCTTTGTTAGGATCTAAAACTCATGTTTCGTGCATTTATTTGCTTGTTTCATTAAAAAAAACTCGGATAGATTTTTCATAAGAAATGATAGTAAATACTAAATTATTCAAACGAAAAAAAAAAAATTTGTATTCGTTTTAAAATATTTCTCCACAATCTTTGTGTGCCCCTAAAACTCATGTTTCATGCGTTTGTGTGTTCGTTTCATTAAAAAAAAACTCGATAAATTTTTCGTAAAAAATGATAGAAAATATTAAATTATTCAAATCAAACCAGAATTTGTATTCATCCTAAAATCTTTCTCCACAGTCTTTGTTAGCATCTAAAACTCATGTTTCATGCATTTATTTGCTTGTTTCGTTAAAAAAAACTCGGATAGATTTTTCGTTAGAAATGATAGGAAATACTGAATTATTCAAATGAAAAAAAAATTGTATTCATTTTAAAATATTTCTCCACAATCTTTGTGTGCCCCTAAAACTCATGTTTCATGCGTTTGTGTGTTCGTTTCATTAAAAGAAAACTCAGATAAATTTATCGTTAAGAATGATAGTAAATTCTAAATTATTCAAATGCAAACAAAACTTTGTATTCAATTTCAAATATTTTTCCACAATCTTTGTGCCCCTAAAACTCATGTTACATGTGTTTGTTCGCTCGTTTCATGTTAAAAAACTCGGTTACATTTTTCAAAAAGAATCATAGTAAATACTAAATTATTCAAATAAAAACAAAAATTTATATTCATTTTAGAATATTTCTTCGCAATTTTGTGTGCCCCTAAAACTCATGTTTCATGCGTTTGTGTTCTCGTTTCATTAAAAAAAACTCGGATAAATTTTTCGTAAAAAATGAAAGAAAATACTAAATGATTCAAATCAAACAAAAATTTGTATTCATTCTAAAATATTTCTCCACAGTCTTTGTTAGGATCTAAAACTCATGTTTCGTGCATTTATTTGCTTGTTTCATTAAAAAAAACTGGGATAGATTTTTCATAAGAAATGATAGTAAATACTAAATTATTCAAACGAAAAAAAAAATTTGTATTCGTTTTAAAATATTTCTCCACAATCTTTGTGTGCCCCTAAAACTCATGTTTCATGCGTTTGTGTGTTCGTTTCATTAAAAAAAAAACTCAGATAAATTTTTCGTAAAAAATGATAGAAAATATTAAATTATTCAAATCAAACCAGAATTTGTATTCATCCTAAAATCTTTCTCCACAGTCTTTGTTAGCATCTAAAACTCATGTTTCATGCATTTATTTGCTTGTTTCGTTAAAAAAAACTCGGATAGATTTTTCGTTAGAAATGATAGGAAATACTGAATTATTCAAATGAAAAAAAAAATTGTATTCATTTTAAAATATTTCTCCACAATCTTTGTGTGCCCCTAAAACTCATGTTTCATGCGTTTGTGTGTTCGTTTCATTAAAAGAAAACTCGAGATAAATTTTTCGTAAAGAATGATAGTAAATTCTAAATTATTCAAATGCAAACAAAACTTTGTATTCAATTTCAAATATTTTTCCACAATCTTTGTGCCCCTAAAACTCATGTTACATGTGTTTGTTCGCTCGTTTCATGTTAAAAAACTCGGTTACATTTTTCAAAAAGAATCATAGTAAATACTAAATTATTCAAATAAAAACAAAAATTTATATTCATTTTAGAATATTTCTTCGCAATTTTTGTGTGCCCCTAAAACTCATGTTTCTTGCGTTTGTGTTCTCGTTTCATTAAAAAAAACTCGGATAAATTTTTCGTAAAAAATGAAAGAAAATACTAAATGATTCAAATCAAACAAAAATTTGTATTCATTCTAAAATATTTCTCCACAGTCTTTGTTAGGATCTAAAACTCATGTTTCGTGCATTTATTTGCTTGTTTCATTAAAAAAAACTGGGATAGATTTTTCATAAGAAATGATAGTAAATACTAAATTTTTCAAACGAAAAAAAAAATTTGTATTCGTTTTAAAATATTTCTCCACAATCTTTGTGTGCCCCTAAAACTCATGTTTCATGCGTTTGTGTGTTCGTTTCATTAAAAAAAAACTCAGATAAATTTTTCGTAAAAAATGATAGAAAATATTAAATTATTCAAATCAAACCAGAATTTGTATTCATCCTAAAATCTTTCTCCACAGTCTTTGTTAGCATCTAAAACTGATGTTTCATGCATTTATTTGCTTGTTTCCTTAAAAAAAACTCGGATAGATTTTTCGTTAGAAATGATAGGAAATACTGAATTATTCAAATGAAAAAAAAAATTGTATTCATTTTAAAATATTTCTCCACAATCTTTGTGTGCCCCTAAAACTCATGTTTCATGCGTTTGTGTGTTCGTTTCATTAAAAGAAAACTCAGATAAATTTATCGTTAAGAATGATAGTAAATTCTAAATTATTCAAATGCAAACAAAACTTTGTATTCAATTTCAAATATTTTTCCACAATCTTTGTGCCCCTAAAACTCATGTTACATGTGTTTGTTCGCTCGTTTCATGTTAAAAAACTCGGTTACATTTTTCAAAATGAATCATAGTAAATACTAAATTATTCAAATAAAAACAAAAATTTATATTCATTTTAGAATATTTCTTCGCAATTTTGTGTGCCCCTAAAACTCATGTTTCTTGCGTTTGTGTTCTCGTTTCATTAAAAAAACTCGGATAAATTTTTCGCAAAAAATGAAAGAAAATACTAACTTATTCAAATCAGACAAAAATTTGTATTCATTCTAAAATATTTCTCCACAGTGTTTGTTAGGATCTAAAACTCATGTTTCGTGCATTTATTTGCTTGTTTCATTAAAAAAACTGGGATAGATTTTTCATAAGAAATGATAGTAAATACTAAATTTTTCAAACGAAAAAAAAAATTTGTATTCGTTTTAAAATATTTCTCCACAATCTTTGTGTGCCCCTAAAACTCATGTTTCATGCGTTTGTGTGTTCGTTTCATTAAAAAAAAAACTCAGATAAATTTTTCGTAAAAAATGATAGAAAATATTAAATTATTCAAATCAAACCAGAATTTGTATTCATCCTAAAATCTTTCTCCACAGTCTTTGTTAGCATCTAAAACTCTTGTTTCTTGCATTTATTTGCTTGTTTCGTTAAAAAAAACTCGGATAGATTTTTCGTTAGAAATGATAGGAAATACTGAATTATTCAAATGAAAAAAAAATTGTATTCATTTTAAAATATTTCTCCACAATCTTTGTGTGCCCCTAAAACTCATGTTTCATGCGTTTGTGTGTTCGTTTCATTAAAAGAAAACTTAGATAAATTTATCGTTAAGAATGATAGTAAATTCTAAATTATTCAAATGCAAACAAAACTTTGTATTCAATTTCAAATATTTTTCCACAATCTTTGTGCCCCTAAAACTCATGTTACATGTGTTTGTTCGCTCGTTTCATGTTAAAAAACTCGGTTACATTTTTCAAAAAGAATCATAGTAAATACTAAATTATTCAAATAAAAACAAAAATTTATATTCATTTTAGAATATTTCTTCGCAATTTTGTGTGCCCCTAAAACTCATGTTTCATGCGTTTGTGTTCTCGTTTCATTAAAAAAAACTCGGATAAATTTTTCGTAAAAAATGAAAGAAAATACTAACTGATTCAAATCAAACAAAAATTTGTATTCATTCTAAAATATTTCTCCACAGTGTTTGTTAGGATCTAAAACTCATGTTTCGTGCATTTATTTGCTTGTTTCATTAAAAAAACTGGGATAGATTTTTCATAAGAAATGATAGTAAATACTAAATTTTTCAAACGAAAAAAAAAATTGTATTCGTTTTAAAATATTTCTCCACAATCTTTGTGTGCCCCTAAAACTCATGTTTCATGCGTTTGTGTGTTCGTTTCATTAAAAAAAAACTCGATAAATTTTTCGTAAAAAATGATAGAAAATATTAAATTATTCAAATCAAACCAGAATTTGTATTCATCCTAAAATCTTTCTCCACAGTCTTTGTTAGCATCTAAAACTGATGTTTCATGCATTTATTTGCTTGTTTCCTTAAAAAAAACTCGGATAGATTTTTCGTTAGAAATGATAGGAAATACTGAATTATTCAAATGAAAAAAAAAATTGTATTCATTTTAAAATATTTCTCCACAATCTTTGTGTGCCCCTAAAACTCATGTTTCATGCGTTTGTGTGTTCGTTTCATTAAAAGAAAACTCAGATAAATTTATCGTTAAGAATGATAGTAAATTCTAAATTATTCAAATGCAAACAAAACTTTGTATTCAATTTCAAATATTTTTCCACAATCTTTGTGCCCCTAAAACTCATGTTACATGTGTTTGTTCGCTCGTTTCATGTTAAAAAACTCGGTTACATTTTTCAAAAAGAATCATAGTAAATACTAAATTATTCAAATAAAAACAAAAATTTATATTCATTTTAGAATATTTCTTCGCAATTTTGTGTGCCCCTAAAACTCATGTTTCATGCGTTTGTGTTCTCGTTTCATTAAAAAAAACTCGGATAAATTTTTCGTAAAAAATGAAAGAAAATACTAAATGATTCAAATCAAACAAAAATTTGTATTCATTCTAAAATATTTCTCCACAGTCTTTGTTAGGATCTAAAACTCATGTTTCGTGCATTTATTTGCTTCTTTCATTAAAAAAAAAACGGATAGATTTTTCATAAGAAATGATAGTAAATACTAAATTATTCAAACGAAAAAAAAAAATTTGTATTCGTTTTAAAATATTTCTCCACAATCTTTGTGTGCCCCTAAAACTCATGTTTCATGCGTTTGTGTGTTCGTTTCATTAAAAAAAAAACTCAGATAAATTTTTCGTAAAAAATGATAGAAAATATTAAATTATTCAAATCAAACCAGAATTTGTATTCATCCTAAAATCTTTCTCCACAGTCTTTGTTAGCATCTAAAACTCATGTTTCATGCATTTATTTGCTTGTTTCGTTAAAAAAAACTCGGATAGATTTTTCGTTAGAAATGATAGGAAATACTGAATTATTCAAATGAAAAAAAAAATTGTATTCATTTTAAAATATTTCTCCACAATCTTTCTGTGCCCCGAAAACTCATGTTTCATGCGTTTGTGTGTTCGTTTCATTAAAAGAAAACTCAGATAAATTTATCTTTAAGAATGATAGTAAATTCTAAATTATTCAAATGCAAACAAAACTTTGTATTCAATTTCAAATATTTTTCCACAATCTTTGTGCCCCTAAAACTCATGTTACATGTGTTTGTTCGCTCGTTTCATGTTAAAAAACTCGGTTACATTTTTCAAAAAGAATCATAGTAAATACTAAATTATTCAAATAAAAACAAAAATTTATATTCATTTTAGAATATTTCTTCGCAATTTTGTGTGCCCCTAAAACTCATGTTTCATGCGTTTGTGTTGTCGTTTCATTAAAAAAAACTCGGATAAATTTTTCGTAAAAAATGAATGAAAATACTAACTGATTCAAATCAAACAAAAATTTGTATTCATTCTAAAATATTTCTCCACAGTGTTTGTTAGGATCTAAAACTCATGTTTCGTGCATTTATTTGCTTGTTTCATTAAAAAAAACCGGGATAGATTTTTCATAAGAAATGATAGTAAATACTAAATTTTTCAAACGAAAAAAAAAATTTGTATTCGTTTTAAAATATTTCTCCACAATCTTTGTGTGCCCCTAAAACTCATGTTTCATGCGTTCGTGTGTTCGTTTCATTAAAAAAAAACTCAGATAAATTTTTCGTAAAAAATGATAGAAAATATTAAATTATTCAAATCAAACCAGAATTTGTATTCATCCTAAAATCTTTCTCCACAGTCTTTGTTAGCATCTAAAACTCATGTTTCATGCATTTATTTGCTTGTTTCGTTAAAAAAAACTCGGATAGATTTTTCGTTAGAAATGATAGGAAATACTGAATTATTCAAATGAAAAAAAAAATTGTATTCATTTTAAAATATTTCTCCACAATCTTTGTGTGCCCCTAAAACTCATGTTTCATGCGTTTGTGTGTTCGTTTCATTAAAAGAAAACTCAGATAAATTTATCGTTAAGAATGATAGTAAATTCTAAATTATTCAAATGCAAACAAAACTTTGTATTCAATTTCAAATATTTTTCCACAATCTTTGTGCCCCTAAAACTCATGTTACATGTGTTTGTTCGCTCGTTTCATGTTAAAAAACTCGGTTACATTTTTCAAAAAGAATCATAGTAAATACTAAATTATTCAAATAAAAACAAAAATTTATATTCATTTTAGAATATTTCTTCGCAATTTTGTGTGCCCCTAAAACTCATGTTTCATGCGTTTGTGTTCTCATTTCATTAAAAAAAACTCGGATAAATTTTTCGTAAAAAATGAAAGAAAATACTAAATGATTCAAATCAAACAAAAATTTGTATTCATTCTAAAATATTTCTCCACAGTCTTTGTTAGGATCTAAAACTCATGTTTCGTGAATTTATTTGCTTGTTTCAATAAAAAAAACTGTGATAGATTTTTCATAAGAAATGATAATAAATACTAAATTATTCAAACGAAAAAAAAATTTGTATTCATTTTAAAATATTTCTCCACAATCTTTGTGTGCCCCTAAAACTGATGTTTCATGCGTTTGTGTGTTCGTTTCATTAAAAAAAAAACTCAAATAAATTTTTCGTAAAAAATGATAGAAAATATTAAATTATTCAAATCAAACCAGAATTTGTATTCATCCTAAAATCTTTCTCCACAGTCTTTGTTAGCATTTAAAACTCATGTTTCGTGCATTTATTTGCTTGTTTCGTTAAAAAAAACTCGGATAGATTTTTCGTTAGAAATAATAGGAAATACTGAATTATTCAAATGAAAAAAAAAATTGTATTCATTTTAAAATATTTCTCCACAATCTTTGTGTGCCTCTAAAACCCATGTTTCATGCGTTTGTGTGTTCATTTCATTAAAAGAAAACTCAGATAAAATTTTCGTAAAGAATGATAGTGAATTCCAAATTATTCAAATGCAAACAAAACTTTGTATTCAATTTCAAATATTTTTCCACAATCTTTGTGCCCCTAAAACTCATGTTACATGTGTTTGTTCGCTCGTTTCATGTTAAAAAACTCGGTTACATTTTTCAAAAAGAATCATAGTAAATACTAAATTATTCAAATAAAAACAAAAATTTATATTCATTTTAGAATATTTCTTCGCAATTTTGTGTGCCCCTAAAACTCATGTTTCATGCGTTTGTGTTCTCGTTTCATTACAAAAAACTCGGATAAATTTTTCGTAAAAAATGAAAGAAAATACTAACTGATTCAAATCAAACAAAAATTTGTATTCATTCTAAAATATTTCTCCACAGTGTTTGTTAGGATCTAAAACTCATGTTTCGTGCATTTATTTGCTTGTTTCATTAAAAAAAACCGGGATAGATTTTTCATAAGAAATGATAGTAAATACTAAATTTTTCAAACGAAAAAAAAATTTGTATTCGTTTTAAAATATTTCTCCACAATCTTTGTGTGCCCCTAAAACTCATGTTTCATGCGTTTGTGTATTCGTTTCATTAAAAAAAAACTCAGATAAATTTTTCGTAAAAAATGATAGAAAATATTAAATTATTCAAATCAAACCAGAATTTGTATTCATCCTAAAATCTTTCTCCACAGTCTTTGTTAGCATCTAAAACTCATGTTTCATCCATTTATTTGCTTGTTCCTTAAAAAAAACTCGGATAGATTTTTCGTTAGAAATGATAGGAAATACTGAATTATTCAAATGAAAAAAAAAATGGTATTCATTTTAAAATATTTCTCCACAATCTTTGTGTGCCCCTAAAACTCATGTTTCATGCGTTTGTGTGTTCGTTTCATTAAAAGAAAACTCAGATAAATTTATCGTTAAGAATGATAGTAAATTCTAAATTATTCAAATGCAAACAAAACTTTGTATTCAATTTCAAATATTTTTCCACAATCTTTGTGCCCCTAAAACTCATGTTACATGTGTTTGTTCGCTCGTTTCATGTTAAAAAACTCGGTTACATTTTTCAAAAAGAATCATAGTAAATACTAAATTATTCAAATAAAAACAAAAATTTATATTCATTTTAGAATATTTCTTCGCAATTTTGTGTGCCCCTAAAACTCATGTTTCATGCGTTTGTGTTCTCATTTCATTAAAAAAAACTCGGATAAATTTTTCGTAAAAAATGAAAGAAAATACTAAATGATTCAAATCAAACAAAAATTTGTATTCATTCTAAAATATTTCTCCACAGTCTTTGTTAGGATCTAAAACTCATGTTTCGTGAATTTATTTGCTTGTTTCAATAAAAAAAACTGTGATAGATTTTTCATAAGAAATGATAATAAATACTAAATTATTCAAACGAAAAAAAAATTTGTATTCATTTTAAAATATTTCTCCACAATCTTTGTGTGCCCCTAAAACTGATGTTTCATGCGTTTGTGTGTTCGTTTAATTAAAAAAAAACTCAAATAAATTTTTCGTAAAAAATGATAGAAAATATTAAATTATTCAAATCAAACCAGAATTTGTATTCATCCTAAAATCTTTTCCACAGTCTTTGTTAGCATTTAAAACTCATGTTTCGTGCATTTATTTGCTTGTTTCGTTAAAAAAAACTCGGATAGATTTTTCGTTAGAAATAATAGGAAATACTGAATTATTCAAATGAAAAAAAAAATTGTATTCATTTTAAAAAATTTCTCCACAATCTTTGTGTGCCTCTAAAACCCATGTTTCATGCGTTTGTGTGTTCATTTCATTAAAAGAAAATTCAGATTAAATTTTCGTAAAGAATGATAGTGAATTCCAAATTATTCAAATGCAAACAAAACTTTGTATTCAATTTCAAATATTTTTCCACAATCTTTGTGCCCCTAAAACTCATGTTACATGTGTTTGTTCGCTCGTTTCATGTTAAAAAACTCGGTTACATTTTTCAAAAAGAATCATAGTAAATACTAAATTATTCAAATAAAAACAAAAATTTATATTCATTTTAGAATATTTCTTCGCAATTTTGTGTGCCCCTAAAACTCATGTTTCATGCGTTTGTGTTCTCATTTCATTAAAAAAAACTCGGATAAATTTTTCGTAAAAAATGAAAGAAAATACTAAATGATTCAAATCAAACAAAAATTTGTATTCATTCTAAAATATTTCTCCACAGTGTTTGTTAGGATCTAAAACTCATGTTTCGTGCATTTATTTGCTTGTTTCATTAAAAAAAACCGGGATAGATTTTTCATAAGAAATGATAGTAAATACTAAATTTTTCAAACGAAAAAAAAAATTTGTATTCGTTTTAAAATATTTCTCCACAATCTTTGTGTGCCCCTAAAACTCATGTTTCATGCGTTTGTGTATTCGTTTCATTAAAAAAAAACTCAGATAAATTTTTCGTAAAAAATGATAGAAAATATTAAATTATTCAAATCAAACCAGAATTTGTATTCATCCTAAAATCTTTCTCCACAGTCTTTGTTAGCATCTAAAACTCATGTTTCATCCATTTATTTGCTTGTTCCTTAAAAAAAACTCGGATAGATTTTTCGTTAGAAATGATAGGAAATACTGAATTATTCAAATGAAAAAAAAAATGGTATTCATTTTAAAATATTTCTCCACAATCTTTGTGTGCCCCTAAAACTCATGTTTCATGTGTTTGTGTGTTCGTTTCATTAAAAGAAAACTCAGATAAATTTATCGTTAAGAATGATAGTAAATTCTAAATTATTCAAATGCAAACAAAACTTTGTATTCAATTTCAAATATTTTTCCACAATCTTTGTGCCCCTAAAACTCATGTTACATGTGTTTGTTCGCTCGTTTCATGTTAAAAAACTCGGTTACATTTTTCAAAAAGAATCATAGTAAATACTAAATTATTCAAATAAAAACAAAAATTTATATTCATTTTAGAATATTTCTTCGCAATTTTGTGTGCCCCTAAAACTCATGTTTCATGCGTTTGTGTTCTCATTTCATTAAAAAAAACTCGGATAAATTTTTCGTAAAAAATGAAAGAAAATACTAAATGATTCAAATCAAACAAAAATTTGTATTCATTCTAAAATATTTCTCCACAGTCTTTGTTAGGATCTAAAACTCATGTTTCGTGAATTTATTTGCTTGTTTCAATAAAAAAACCATGATAGATTTTTCATAAGAAATGATAATAAATACTAAATTATTCAAACGAAAAAAAAATTTGTATTCATTTTAAAATATTTCTCCACAATCTTTGTGTGCCCCTAAAACTGATGTTTCATGCGTTTGTGTGTTCGTTTAATTAAAAAAAAAACTCAAATAAATTTTTCGTAAAAAATGATAGAAAATATTAAATTATTCAAATCAAACCAGAATTTGTATTCATCCTAAAATCTTTCTCCACAGTCTTTGTTAGCATTTAAAACTCATGTTTCGTGCATTTATTTGCTTGTTTCGTTAAAAAAAACTCGGATAGATTTTTCGTTAGAAATAATAGGAAATACTGAATTATTCAAATGAAAAAAAAAATTGTATTCATTTTAAAAAATTTCTCCACAATCTTTGTGTGCCTCTAAAACCCATGTTTCATGCGTTTGTGTGTTCATTTCATTAAAAGAAAATTCAGATAAAATTTTCGTAAAGAATGATAGTGAATTCCAAATTATTCAAATGCAAACAAAACTTTGTATTCAATTTCAAATATTTTTCCACAATCTTTGTGCCCCTAAAACTCATGTTACATGTGTTTGTTCGCTCGTTTCATGTTAAAAAACTCGGTTACATTTTTCAAAAAGAATCATAGTAAATACTAAATTATTCAAATAAAAACAAAAATTTATATTCATTTTAGAATATTTCTTCGCAATTTTGTGTGCCCCTAAAACTCATGTTTCATGCGTTTGTGTTCTCATTTCATTAAAAAAAACTCGGATAAATTTTTCGTAAAAAATGAAAGAAAATACTAAATGATTCAAATCAAACAAAAATTTGTATTCATTCTAAAATATTTCTCCACAGTCTTTGTTAGGATCTAAAACTCATGTTTCGTGAATTTATTTGCTTGTTTCAATAAAAAAAACTATGATAGATTTTTCATAAGAAATGATAATAAATACTAAATTATTCAAACGAAAAAAAAATTTGTATTCATTTTAAAATATTTCTCCACAATCTTTGTGTGCCCCTAAAACTCATGTTTCATGCGTTTGTGTGTTCGTTTCATTAAAAAAAAACTCAAATAAATTTTTCGTAAAAAATGATAGAAAATATTAAATTATTCAAATCAAACCAGAATTTGTATTCATCCTAAAATCTTTCTCCACAGTCTTTGTTAGCATTTAAAACTCATGTTTCGTGCATTTATTTGCTTGTTTCGTTAAAAAAAACTCGGATAGATTTTTCGTTAGAAATGATAGGAAATACTGAATTATTCAAATGAAAAAAAAAATTGTATTCATTTTAAAAAATTTCTCCACAATCTTTGTGTGCCTCTAAAACCCATGTTTCATGCGTTTGTGTGTTCATTTCATTAAAAGAAAATTCGGATAAAATTTATCGTTAAGAATGATAGTAAATTCCAAATTATTCAAATGCAAACAAAACTTTGTATTCAATTTCAAATATTTTTCCACAATCTTTGTGCCCCTAAAACTCATGTTACATGTGTTTGTTCGCTCGTTTCATGTTAAAAAACTCGGTTACATTTTTCAAAAAGAATCATAGTAAATACTAAATTATTCAAATAAAAACAAAAATTTATATTCATTTTAGAATATTTCTTCGCAATTTTGTGTGCCCCTAAAACTCATGTTTCATGCGTTTGTGTTCTCATTTCATTAAAAAAAACTCGGATAAATTTTTCGTAAAAAATGAAAGAAAATACTAAATGATTCAAATCAAACAAAAATTTGTATTCATTCTAAAATATTTCTCCACATTTGTTGGGAGATCTAAAACTCATTTTTCGTGAATTTATTTGCTTGTTTCAATAAAAAAAAACTGGTATAGATTTTTCATAAGAAATGATAATAAATACTAAATTATTCAAACGAAAAAAAAAATTTGTATTCATTTTAAAATATTTCTCCACAATCTTTGTGTGCCCCTAAAACTGATGTTTCATGCGTTTGTGTGTTCGTTTAATTAAAAAAAAACTCAAATAAATTTTTCGTAAAAAATGATAGAAAATATTGAATTATTCAAATCAAACCAGAATTTGTATTCATCCAAAAATCTTTCTCCACAGTCTTTGTCAGCATTTAAAACACATGTTTCGTGCATTTATTTGCTTGTTTCGTTAAAAAAAACTCGGATAGATTTGTTGTTAGAAATGATAGGAAATACTGAATTATTCAAATAAAAAAAAAAAATTGTAGTCATTTTAAAATATTTCTCCACAATCTTTGTGTGCCCCTAAAACTCATGTTTCATGCGTTTGTGTTCTCATTTCATTAAAAAAAACTCGGATATATTTTTCGTAAAAAATGAAAGAAAATACTAAATGATTCAAATCAAACAAAAATTTGTATTCATTCTAAAATATTTCTCCACAGTCTTTGTTAGGATCTAAAACTCATGTTTCGTGAATTTATTTGCTTGTTTCAATAAAAAAAACTGTGATAGATTTTTCATATAAAATGATAATAAATACTAAATTATTCAAACGAAAAAAAAATTTGTATTCATTTTAAAATATTTCTCCACAATCTTTGTGTGCCCCTAAAACTGATGTTTCATGCGTTTGTGTGTTCGTTTAATTAAAAAAAAAACTCAAATAAATTTTTCGTAAAAAATGATAGAAAATATTAAATTATTCAAATCAAACCAGAATTTGTATTCATCCTAAAATCTTTCTCCACAGTCTTTGTTAGCATTTAAAACTCATGTTTCGTGCATTTATTTGCTTGTTTCGTTAAAAAAAACTCGGATAGATTTTTCGTTAGAAATAATAGGAAATACTGAATTATTCAAATGAAAAAAAAAATTGTATTCATTTTAAAATATTTCTCCACAATCTTTGTGTGCCTCTAAAACCCATGTTTCATGCGTTTGTGTGTTCATTTCATTAAAAGAAAACTCAGATAAAATTTTCGTAAAGAATGATAGTAAATTCTAAATTATTCAAATGCAAACAAAACTTTGTATTCAATTTCAAATATTTTTCCACAATCTTTGTGCCCCCAAAACTCATGTTACATGTGTTTGTTCGCTCGTTTCATGTTAAAAAACTCGGTTACATTTTTCAAAAAGAATTATAGTAAATACTAAATTATTCAAATAAAAACAAAAATTTATATTCATTTTAGAATATTTCTTCGCAATTTTGTGTGCCCCTAAAACTCATGTTTCATGCGTTTGTGTTCTCATTTCATTAAATAAAACTCGGATAAATTTTTCGTAAAAAATGAAAGAAAATACTAAATGATTCAAATCAAACAAAAATTTGTATTCATTCTAAAATATTTCTCCACAGTCTTTGTTGGGATCTAAAACTCATGTTTCGTGAATTTATTTGCTTGTTTCAATAAAAAAAACCGGTATAGATTTTTCATAAGAAATGATAATAAATACTAAATTATTCAAACGAAAAAAAAATTTGTATTCATTTTAAAATATTTCTCCACAATCTTTGTGTGCCCCTAAAACTGATGTTTCATGCGTTTGTGTGTTCGTTTAACTAAAAAAAAAACTCAAATAAATTTTTCGTAAAAAATGATAGAAAATATTGAATTATTCAAATCGAACCAGAATTTGTATTCATCCTAAAATCTTTCTCCACAGTCTTTGTCAGCATTTAAAACTCATGTTTCGTGCATTTATTTGCTTGTTTCGTTACAAAAAACTCGGATAGATTTTTCGTTAGAAATAATAGGAAATACTGAATTATTCAAATGAAAAAAAATATTGTATTCATTTTAAAATATTTCTCCACAATCTTTGTGTGCCTCTAAAACTCATGTTTCATGCGTTTGTGTGTTCATTTCATTAAAAGAAAACTCAGATAAAATTTTCGTAAAGAATGATAGTAAATTCTAAATTATTCAAATGCAAACAAAACTTTGTATTCAATTTCAAATATTTTTCCACAATCTTTGTGCCCCTAAAACTCATGTTACATGTGTTTGTTCGCTCGTTTCATGTTAAAAAACTCGGTTACATTTTTCAAAAAGAATCATAGTAAATATTAAATTATTCAAATAAAAACAAAAATTTATATTCATTTTATAATATTTCTTTGCAATTTTGTGTGCCCCTAAAACTCATGTTTCAGGCGTTTGTGTTCTCGTTTCATTAAAAAAAAACTCGGACAAATTTTTCGTAAAAAATGAAAGAAACTACTAAATGATTCAAATCAAACCAAAATTTGTATTCATTCTAAAATATTTCTCCACGGTCTTTGTGAGGATCTAAAACTCATGTTTCGTGCATTTATTTGCTTGTTTCATTAAAAAAAACTGGGATAGATTTTTCATAAGAAATGATAGTAAATACTAAATTATTCAAACGAAAAAAAAAAATTTGTATTCGTTTTAAAATATTTCTCCACAATCTTTGTGTGCCCCTAAAACTCATCTTTCATGCGTTTCTGTGTTCGTTTCATTAAAAAAAAAACTCAGATAAATTTTTCGTAAAAAATGATAGAAAATATTAAATTATTCAAATCAAACCAGAATTTGTATTCATCCTAAAATCTTTCTCCACAGTCTTTGTAAGCATCTAAAACTCATGTTTCGTGCATTTATTTGCTTGTTTCGTTAAAAAAAACTCAGATAGATTTTTCGTTAGCAATGATAGGAACTACTGAATTATTGAAATGAAAAAAAAAATTTGTATTCATTTTAAAATATTTCTCCACAATCTTTGTGTGCCCCTAAAACTTATGTTTCACGCGTTTGTGTGTTCGTTTCATTAAAAGAAAACTCAGATAAATTTATCGTTGAGAATGATAGTAAATTCTAAATTATTCAAATGCAAACAAAACTTTGTATTCAATTTCAAATATTTTTTCACAATCTTTGTGCCCCTAAAACTCATGTTACATGTGTTTGTTCTCTTGTTTCATGTTAAAAAACTCGGTTACATTTTTCAAAAAGAATCATAGTAAATACTAAATTATTCAAATAAAAACAAAAATTTATATTCATTTTAGAATATTTCTTCGCAATCTTTGTGTGCCCCTAAAACTCATGTTTCATGCGTTTGTGTTCTCGTTTCATTAAAAAAACACTCGGATAAATTTTTCGTAAAAAATGATAGAAAATACTAAATTATTCAAATCAAACCAAAATTTGTATTCATCCTAAAATATTTCTCCACAGTCTTTCTTAGGATCTAAAACTCTTGTTTCGTGCATTTATTTGCTTGTTTCATTAAAAAAAACTAGGATAGATTTTTCATAAGAAATGATAGTAAATACTAAATTATTCAAACGAAAAAAAAAATTGTATTCGTTTTAAAATATTTCTCCACAATCTTTGTATGCCCCTAAAACTCATGTTTCATGCGTTTGTGTGTTCGTTTCATTAAAAAAAAAACTCACATAAATTTTTCATAAAAAATGATAGAAAGTATTAAATTATTCAAATCAAACCAGAATTTGTATTCATCCTAAAATCTTTCTCCACAGTCTTTGTTAGCATCTAAAACTCATGTTTCGTGCATTTATTTGCTTGTTTCGTTAAAAAAAACTCGGATAGATTTGTTGTTAGAAATGATAGGAAATACTGAATTATTCAAATGAAAAAAAAAATTGTAGTCATTTTAAAATATTTCTCCACAATCTTTGTGTGCCCCTAAAACTCATGTTTCATGCGTTTGTGTGTTCGTTTCATTAAAAGAAAACTCAGATAAATTTTTCGTAAAGAATGATAGTAAATTCTAAATTATTCAAATGCAAACAAAACTTTGTATTCAATTTCAAATATTTTTCATAAACTTGGCTTTGAAAAATCAAATTTCTTTGATTAGATCGAGGAGTTGAGAACCAAGTGTTTGATGATCATGATAATGATATCGAACTTTATTAGATATAGTTCGATTATGATGAGTCAAATATGTCTTCTATTTCTTTCGGGGTTACGCTCTTATTGCGTTCATACTGAATATAATTCCATCCAAAGCAGTTGTAAAAGACTCCATATGCGATATGGACTGGTAGGTGTATCAGATTATCTTTTATCAAGATTTGAGGATATGATACTTAATTGAAGCATCATGCATCTAATCGGATTAGTGCTTATTGTGGAATATCCTAAGAAAAGTAAAGGATATTACTTCTATAATTAATATGAGAACAAAGTATTTGTTACTCGAAAATTATATCTCTTTGGAAGAAGTGTTTCCAAAAGAATTAGTGGGAGTAAATTTGAAAAGTTCAAATTCCACATACTGACAGTAATGCTCGGATCGAAATTCATTCAAATTTTAACTAGTGATTGAGTCCGCAATTAATCAACTAGACTCTCAAGATGTTGAAGAGTCTGAGTATATAACATAAGTGTATTCATGTAGATCTATTAGAATTTATCGCAGGCCCGAAAAATATAGATTTTTCATGTCTAATGATAAAAATTTCGTACTCATAGATGATGAGTCCACATTCTACTAATAGACTATGATGAGTCAAGGCTCTAATGGTTAGAGACTTTGAAAGTTGAGATGTAAACCATGTCAGACAATCAAGTTTTGAATTTGATTGATCCATCAGATGGAAATACAGTTTTAAAAGAAAGACCGACATGGATAATGTGCAAACATATAATGCATGATTTGTGGTTAAGTTAAACTCATAGTATAGATAGACTATGATAATATTTTTCCAAGTCATCATGCTTATGTATTTCAGAATTTTCTTGGGCATATGTTCATAGTATGACTATAAAAGATGCCAAGTGGATGTCAAGACATTGTTTCTTAATAGAAACATATGAAAGTATGTATATGATACAACTTGAGAGTTTTGTCTATCCTAAAAAAAATTTTGAAAAGAGTTTGCAAGTTGCATAAATTCATTTATGAATTAAAGCAAATATCTCTAGGTGAATATTTATTATTTGATGAAATAACCAAACATTTTGGTTTTATCAAAAATTAAAGATAAATCTTATGTTGACAAGAAATTCAGTGGGAGCATAATTACATATGATGTGAATTAAGTGTAATAAGCACACATAAGTTTAATCTTAGTGAAAGTCACTAAATAATAATCAAGAGTATGATTATATACTTGAGAAGGATAAAGTATTCTTCTTAGATTATGGTGGACATAAAAATATGCAAAGTATTTGCATACGACAATGTTTGATAATCCATTTAAGAATCCAATCCCTTAAATGATGGTGATCATGTTAGGTCAACTGGTATGTGATACCACATAGATCAATGCGTATGAGATACTTGGTTGATTTGGCCTAGTGCAAGTGGGAGATTGATGGTGTTATGCCCTAGGCCAAAGTGTTTGTGACCTAGATGATGGATTGTAATAACAAGCATAATATTTATTCTAAGATATTTCATATAATATGTGCGTATAGGTCATTTTAATACAATTAAAATAGACCATGAATATGCAATTCAGCTTTATGTCATCAAAATACGTGACTTTGATAGTAAAACTATAAAGTGTTATGAATGCTATTCTAAATCGTCCCTGGTCATTTATAGGATATTTATGGAGACAAATATACTTGCAGATACATATAAATATATATTTATATGGAAGCTATAAATGTACACTAGTATATTAGTTGACTGATGATTATGTTTTACTGATCATGGATAAATAGTTATCAAGTCATTAACATAGGTATATATTAGAGACCATATACTGGACTGACCCGCCATAAGAATGCTACATGTTTTACGTCATTAGTGATTCTTGTAACATAAACTATTTATAGTCCTTTGACCTGAGATTGTCTCGGTTCCCAACATGAGTAATTTTATACTTTAATATAATCTAACACTGCCTTTGACCGGGTGGTCATAACGGTTATGATTAGGTATACAATGAATCATGTAGAGGGATGAGTGCAATCAAGACGGGATTTGTTCCTCTCATAAATGAGAGAGATATCTTTAGGCCTCTTGATGAATTGAACAGAAGAAATGTATGGCCATACTCAAATGAATTAATAAAAGTTATTAATGTCATTTGTTCTTCTTCAGTTTAATTTGGGATCAAGAAATATTATTCGATTAATATAAGGATGACGTATTACATGCCTTATGATCGATATAGATATCGTGTGACAAAGGGACTAAATACGTGATTGTTGATTAGGTAAATCGGATCACCGATATTCACTTAAATTGGGTAGTCATGATGGCTTGCTAGAGTCCGCTCATGATTTATAGACTGACAAGTCTATTGCCAACATTAAGTGAACCTACAGGGTCACACACAAAGAACAAACTGAAATGGGCGCAGAAAATCCTAGCGACTTATATGATGAGTTGCATAAGAATGTCACAAAATATATTGTCATCTTATGTGATAAGATGTGATATATATGTATATAAAGACTATGAGCACGAAAGATCATGTAATCTAGAAGAGTCTAGATGATGGCATATGGATAATGATGAGTGATGTCATACACATCTTTTAGTGTGAGGAGACATGACTCTTCACCTCTATATAAGGACATAGAGGGCTCCAAATTCTATAGACCACATCATTCTTTCTCTCATTATTTCTCATTCTCTTTTGTGAGACAAAAGAGAGAAAAATATCCTTTCTCATTTGTGTGACAAAATTACGAAAGGGTGCTTTCCTTTTTGTATATCTACGAAAGGGTGCCTTCTTTTGTATGACAAAATGAAAGAGTGTGATTATATGAGAGGAATTATATACATCTTTTGTGAGATAAAATAAGAAGAAAAAAAGAGTTTTTCTTATGTAAGAGGAGAACAAGCTACTAGTATATATATTGTTCTTCTTCCCGTTTTAAGAAGTTTGTTCGTGTGGACACCGGTAGAGGCGTTCGTACTTTCGGCGCTTGTGATCTATTCGGCCTAAGAAGATGAGAACGGTTTGTTGAGAGTTTTGGTGGAGACCGATTGTGTGTGCGGTAGATGACTTCCGCACGACCCGACCTAGACAGCCTAGACGGACGGAAAATCGGTTAGGATGGTAACCGGTTTAGAGGCGCATGGACAATATGCATGGTTTGAGCGTCACGGATTAAGCGTAATCCGAAAGGTATCTTTAAGATTTATTTCTTTGATTTAATCGATACGCACGGATCCTCGGATTGGTTTTGGACGAAATTTTTGTTTTTCCGCTGCATTATGCACGTCCAAGACCCGACACAAAAATTATCCGATCAACATCTGATTCTTGCTGCAAAAAAATAAATAAATAAAAAGATTGAGATTATTGTAATAAAAAGTAGAATATAATTATAATAGGAGACAAACAATATCCTTACGTATGTAAAGTTTTTTCGCCCATCATTCAGAATCACATAAATTAATATAAGTACTATTAATCCTGAATTTTGAACCTTTTCCTATAAGGTGACTTTATCTTCTTTGGCAATATCAATAGGAACACACCCCCAATCATTCCCAACCTAACAATTAATTAAAATCAGAAAAAAAACGTTGAATATAACAAAGTAATTCACATATTTAAATCTTGTGTAGATTCACATATTTAAATTAGAAAAAAATGCTTTAGTATATGTGCGAACCTCCAATCGAGGAAGCGCTTCAACCATCTGTAGTACTTCATGGTTTGTGCTTTGTGACTTCCATGACCACATGGTTCATACAATTTGATGAACTTGGCTCTCAAATTCGTATGCAGCAGCCACCACTACAAGCCATCACAAGATTCACTCTTCAGAATATAAAATAGATGCTTCGAATTCTTGATCTCCTTGTTGTACAAGGATGGCACACGAGTGTAGCATTCCTTGTGTTTAATCTCACGTATAAGAAATTCCTGAAAATAAAAATGAAAACTTCAGTACGTAAAGTTGAATGACTAAATCTCTTAAAAGTTACTTACAAGTGTATATTCTTGGATAAAAAAAAAATCTTTACCACATGAATTATTCATAGAAAAGTCCATTCATAACAAGGGCATATTCTGGTACAATGAAGAGGTGAATTTAGATAATTAAAGGAGTCCATTCATAATAAAGATATATTCTGATACTATGAAGGGGTGAATTTAGGTACTTAAAGGAGTCCATTCATATCAAAAGAATTATCAGTACCGAGTAAGATGGAAAAATGAATGTCCAATTATCCTGCGGCAAGAGACATAAATCCCTTTTCAGCAGGAGCAAGCAAGTTCCAATAACCTATTTTTATAAAAAAATGAATATTAAGTTGAGAAACTTATAAAAAAAAAGACAACAAAATACATCTCTGTGCAAATCTCACCCTCTCAAAATATCAAGTACTTGCGAGGCTGACAGTGTTAGAACGTAGACAACCGGGTTCTTGGAATTCGGGTAAAATATGTACGTTAACAATGCAAATTCTGGTAAATTATGTACGTTTTAAGAGTAAATTTTGGTAAATTATGTACGTTAAAAGAGTAAATTCTGGTAATAGAAAAAAAGGATGAATTCATTGATTTTGAAACTATTTTTACCAAAATAAATACAAAAAATTATATTTATGAAAAATATAACATTACACATAAAGACAACAAAAAATCGTATTTGTCAGGAAATAAATCATCCAACAAATCTCACAAATATCACTACAAAATCTCTAGAAAAGAACATATAAAGACAACGAAAGTTTATTTCAAACAAATATTCAAAAAACCAAATGTGTTTGTTTCTTCTTTCATTTGATATTTGATCATGTATATTTTTCATATTGTCATAGCCATGAACCACTTTATAACATATTTTATTTGGATCTTCACACAGAAGAATTGACTTATTTGCAATTGTATTTTCAAATATATTTCCAACTAGTAAATCAAATACAAAAAATTCCACATATTCAACATATTCGTACTGTAATCATCAATCCTAGTTGTCTCTTCATTTTGTACTATAAAAGAAGAGAAAGTGCAAAAAAAAAGTTCATCTAAAATCACGATTTTTTTTGAAGTTATTACAACTAGATGTGAATATTCTGGATTATGTGAAGAAGTAATGGTTTTATTACCGGTAAAGGAATATTCTGGTATTACAAAAAGGTACATTTAAGCACTTATAGGTGTATATTCACAGCAAAATAATTATCATTGTCGGGAAACATTTGAAAAAAAAGTATATTAACAGTAGGGAAATATTATGGTAATATAAAAAGGTGTATTTAGTTACTTTTATGTGTATATTCATAGCAAAATAAATATCATTATCGGATTTTTTTTTTAAAGTATATTAACGGCAAATTAATATTCTTGTAATATAAAAGGATGAATTTAGGTACTTATATGTGTATATTTATAAAAAATAATTACCATTACCGGGAAAATTTTGTTAAAACAAGTATATTAACAACAAAGGAATATTCTGGTAGTATAAAATGATGAATTTAGGTACTTATAGGTATATGTTCATAGCAAAATAATTATCATTGCCACGAAGATTTGTTAAAAAACAAGTATATTTACATCAAGAGTATATTCCGGTAATATAAATGGGTGAATTTAGATATATATATAGGTGTATATTTATAACAAAATAATTATCATTACCGCAAAAATCAGTAAAAAAGTATATTAACAAGAAGAGTATATTCCGGTAATATAAATGAGTGAATTTAGGTACTTAAAGGGATATTCATAACAAAATAATTATCATTACCACGAAGATTTGTAGAAAAACAAGTATATTAACAGTAAGAGTATATTCTGGTAAAATAAAAGGGTGCATTTAGTTACTTATAAAAATATATCAATTGAAAAATAATTATCATTACCGCGATTCATCGCGAAGATTTGTAAAAAATAAGTATATTAAAAACAAGAGTATATTCCGGTAATATAAAAGGATAAATTTATGTACTTATAGGTGTATATTCACAAAGAAAATAATTATCATTACCGCAAAAAGATTTGTAAAAACAGGTAGGCTAATAGAAATAATATATCATGTGACAAATTTAGAGGTGATACATATTTAAACCATCATTGACACAATTATCGTTGATCACGAACCATATTTACAAATTTGACAGTTAAGTAATAAATAACAAATGCACATAAACTTATAAGACACATGAGTTCAATTAACAAAATACTACTACATCAATCAAATGCATTATTTCATTCATTATGAAAAACTTGGAATATGCATACGTTTGCTTTATATATAGAATAATCACATAAGAGAACATCACAAGGGACCAAAAAAATTACATATTTCAATATTTTATTTTTTTCATCTTCTACTTTCTCATTAGAACTTTCGATCTTAGCATGTTGCAATTCTGACGGTGACTTTCATTTTCGACTTAACACAATCTTCCTCTCTATCTTTCTCTTTTTGTTTTTTCCAGGAGCTCCCTATTAAGTCAGTAAAGAATATTAGCGACTATAATATACAAAAGAAAGTTTATTATGCTAATTTTTCAAAACCTATACATTCTTAAACCAGTTTCCACCTACCCAAAAAATGTTTTCACTACAGTGAATTCTAGAAAATTCGACTCTCATTTCATCATGACAATTATCTTCATCTCTTAAGACCCTAAACCATATATATCCGACAAAATACGCACAAATCACCTTCAAATAAAAAATATGCACAAATCATTATATCATGCAATCAATTCTGCGCGGACGTAAAGGTAACAAAATATATTTGGTTTAATCAATAAAAGAAGTTGCACAAATCTCATCTTTGGTCATGGTATTCATTGTAATTTTGGATTAATGTCTTCTATCTGTTAGAATGATCTAAATTTGGCTTCATTTAAGTAAGTTCATATTTAACCTTAATCAACTCTAGTTAAACACGAATTCACCGAAAAATACGCTAAAATCTTCTAGTAAGTATTTTATATCTACAGTCATGGCTTAACTGAGTCAATCATCTCTCTTTATTTCCAATCAAAATGTGAATTTATAACTATCTATCGGGGGAATCTTGAATTGCAATTTCATGAAGAATGGATTGCAATTTTAGTTGTTAATCCTCAATTGATAGTCCCACATAGAACTAAACCACAATTACACTAATAAATTATCAATTAACCATTAGTACACCCCAATTTGAAGCAAAGAGGTTAGCTAATCAAGCTTAAACTTGAACAGAAATCCTAACCTGATTATATCATGACATTGACCAAAAAGAACATAAACATCTCTAGGCTTGAATTACCGCCAGGTTAAATAAATCAATCCAAAAAAACACTCACCATTAGAGCCAAATCATTCTCACTCTCGTGGCTGAACCCGACAATTTCTTCCGATCCGTTAAGTCTCCCTAGAAATTCACTCCGGAAGGAAAACAGATTTGTCGATTCCTTTCAGGCCTGGATCCAGCGCCAGAGCTTAGCTGTTAAGGTTCTCCAAAGATATCTAAAAGAGAGAGAGATGGCTGGGAAGTGGGAGTTGGGAAAATAGAGATGAGAGTTTTTTATAGATGGAAATGAAATGAATTAAAGGGGCCTAAGAGAGAGAGAGATTGGCTGGGAAGTGGGAGTTGGAAAACAGAAAGGAGAGTTTTTTATGAATGAAAATGAAATGAATTAAAGGGGTGTGTACTGGAGATCTTGTGTAGAGGTATTTTTCGGGATCAAATCATGTGGTTTTATTCTATTTTATTCTTGCCTGTTATTATACTTAGAATTACTGCATACAAATCCAATCAAATGTTGTTCGCAACCTAAACGGGCCCGTTTAAATCCAAACATTAATTTCATCAGCTTCTAAACCATGCTGGTTTATCTAACACCCAAACCCTTCGTTTCCTTCAGCAAGTCAAAACTCCCACCCTCAATCAATGGCGAAAGGGAAGAAGAGGAGCTACTGGTTACTCAAGACGGAGCCAGGAGAGTGGTCGTGGGACGACCAGCGGGCCAACGGCGGCGTCTCTCAGTGGGACGGCGTGCGGAACCGCCAGGCCGTCAACCACCTCAAATCCATGCGCCCCGGCGATCTCTCCTTCTTCTACCACTCCGTCTCCGCCCGTCAGATCGTCGGCGTCGTACAGGTCATCAAACCATGGTAGTGTAAAATTTCGACTCCTCAACAATTTCTTCCATCATATTTTCAGATTTGTATATATAAGTTGATAGCCTCGATATTGGACATTGAGCTCTAATGGTCTCAGTAATGGAATGAGAAGGTATTAGATTGGAGAGAATTCAAACAATTATTTTGAAATTATAATTTTGAATAATAGGTATTTGATTGGAGATGAAGAAATTGATGGGGCGGTGGATGTGAAGGAGATGGGGGAGATGAAACACCACATCGAATTGAAGGTGATTAAAAAGGCAGCTGAAAAAGAGAAGGAATTGAAAAGCTTCGCTTTGCTGCGGCAACCAAGATTGTCTGTTGTGTCGGTTCCTGACTAGATTTGGGAGAAATTGTGTGAAGTGGGCAGCGGATTTGATAATGGAGATAATAATGATGATGATGAAGACGAAGAAGAGATGGAGGAGTAGATAGTTTTTGGTTTTAAGAATTTTGCGAACAAACCCTTGCAGTATTGAAAATTTCAAAGTAGTCTTGTCATTATAAAAGAAATTCGAAAATATAGTCCGTGTTGTAAGGCTAGACTTAGCACCGTTAATACTTCAGTTACTGATGTTAAGTTTAATGTCACATTAGGGACTAGTTTTTGAATTGCGTATGAATGCAGGGTTCATTTTGCGATTTTAAGTTGTCTAGGTTTTCTTTTTTTGAAATTTCGGCATAATGCAGGAGCTCTTTTGCTTATTTCCCATTCGCTTTTTAGGTTTTAGGTGATAGTCATGGGTCGCTATCATATTGACATATCTTATGTGACTTCTATTGCGGAATTTGAAATTTAGGAATTCAATTAATGAAGAGTTTCGCATGACATGATATCAATTTTGAGTAATGTAAATAGTTGTAATGGCAGTGTCTATGTAGTAGAAACTAGAATATATTAGCAATTATGTAGCTTGTTCAGTAAAGTTTTGATGTTTTGAGCTATTATCTGTGGAGCAGTATGTGACTAGCATCACCAAGTTTTATTTTTGTTCTTTTTTAAGATGTTCGGTATGATTGAAAAAATTCATTTATTTTTTCACAAGAAGTAATAGATTTGAGATTTGGTATTGCTTTTGACGTTTTCATATTGTGGTACTGATTTATAATTTTATTATCATAATTAATACAATATATTATCTAAACTTTCATATAAATCTATCCTATTATATATATATATATATATATATATATATATATATATATATATATATATTATAAATTTAGAAGGCATTTTTTACGGTACTTGCATTATATTCTGCCACATAAACTTTTTAATTCTCAACCCTTGTATTTTGATCCAATGGCTCATATAACTCGTCAATTGCAAGTTTTTTATTGGGCCAATATGAACCTACAATAATTCTCCTCCTTTTATTCTACATCTTTATGAAATATATAATATATGTTTTTACTCAAGTTCAGTAAAAATATTTTTTTCTAAAAATTATAGAGCCCAATTTTAGGCATATAAGTTTAGATGGATTTCTCAATATATAATATATTACCAAATCCATTTGACATCAATTGGATCATTTATCTCTACAAAATTTAGATATTTTTATTTATTTTATTATGAAGGTATTTCCAATTTATGGAAAACATATATTATAGTTTTCAATAACCATGCAAAATATTTGTCTCAAAAGGAAAAAAAAAATAACAAGGCAATGAGTTTAATAATATAAGTAAAAATGAATTGGTCATAAAAAAATATGTTCTAATGTTAATAAGAACATATACATCTGTATAAACAATTAAAAAAAATCACATATTCTCCTATTTGTATAAATAGGATGGGCTTTGTTTTATATAGTGTTAAAATTTCATAAAAAAGCGCAATTTCATGTTTGTGCATACAAAAGTTATAGGGTTCTGATTTTGCACGACGGGTTTTTCGT
Organism: Juncus inflexus; assembly: GCA_024447665.1. Classification (NCBI taxonomy): domain Eukaryota; kingdom Viridiplantae; phylum Streptophyta; class Magnoliopsida; order Poales; family Juncaceae; genus Juncus; species Juncus inflexus. Next base: position 11,854,814 of record JAJHPC010000010.1, read on the forward strand.
CATCAGCACGACAGTATATGGAGGCGACAAAAAGTATATTAAATTAAACAAAACAATAGATAAAATTTATTTTTTGAGAGGCAGTAATACAATATGTACGTAAAATAATGAATCAATATATAGAAAATAAAACGTATATTGAAATGCGAAAGAAATAGTATACGGTTGCAGTTTGGGCGAGCTCAACCCTATCGCGCTTTCGGATTTTCCAAAGTTATAATATAAAAGATACCACTATAGAGGTTTCTACAAAAGCACATACAATTATATAATGCCATGTAGATCATTATATAACATAATAATATCATTCATAAATTTAATTAATGAAAAAAATCTCGCGCGCAAGCACGAGCTATTTCTTGTATTAATTAAAATAGGGCGATTTGGTGTGTGGCTGCCTGGTTCTTTTGTCAGGAGCCAAACACATGTACACATTAAAACAGAATGCTTGAACTTGGTGCACAGTAGACCAACATATGGATGTGCTTCATACTCAATCTCAATTTATTATGAACATTTCTAACTTTTTTTTTTTGCTAAATAACAGTAAGTTTAAGTTCCGCAAAATTTCTCATTTTCTGAAAAATTGAATTTCTGCAAAACAACAGCCCTCTATTTGAATTGAAATTAAGCTCCATTTTACTAAAAAAAAAACACTTTGTTTTTTAGTGAAGATTATAAGGTTAAACTTCGCCTCATCTCGTAGTCTTGAATTAAATTCGAACCAAACAACTATCATATTACTCGAAAAGTAAATTACAACTTTGAACAACTAACTGGTTGCCATTAATAGAAAAAAAAAATTACAATACTCACATATCACAAACAATCACACATCAAGAATACATCAAAGATGTAAGGCTCATACTATATTGAATTCAAATTTTTTGACAAATAAAATTAGGGTTTCTATAATTTCCAACATGCTTCCGTTCGAACGAATCATCAGTTCGTTCGAATAGACCAACTGCCAGAACCAAAGCCATGCCTTCTCTGTTTGAACCGATTAACAGTCCCTTTGAACGGACCAGGCTAGAATTTCTCTTTTAGTTTTGTTTCCAAAACATATTTCGAAAAATTATTTCTCAAAATTCCAGAAAATCATAATATCCAATATTATATTTCCTAGAAACTATTTCCGTGATGTTAAAATAATTTTTCAAAAACCCTATAATTATTTTACTAGGATTTACAAAACTTTTTAAAATAATCAACGATTATTTTCTCAACAAACACTATGATGCCACTGGTAGGAACCCGTAGTCATGTACGATACGTGCGCAACGGAACCTACGGGTTCAACCCTCCCTAGGATTATCATCAAGGAAATAAAAATACGAGATTATGTATTAAAATTTTACCTCTGATTACACTAATCCGGAAAAGAAAAGGGGATGTAGGTCTAAAATGAACATCCGTCTTGCAACCTTCTCCTTCCTTACTTCTGAAGCTCGACTCCGCGAATCTCCTTTCTTCTCCTAGGGTTCAAGAAGAATCGCTCGTAAGTTCTTAAGTTAGAGAACCTTTACTCGTATCCACGCAAAACTTCAGACAGACGAAATTACCGGACTCTGCTAGAGGGGGTTGCCCCTCTATTCCGAAAATAACCCTCACAAAATTCTCTCACTCTCTCTCTCTCTCTCTCTCTCTCTCTCTCTCTCTGAGTATTATGGCTGCCTCTAAAACTTGTGTTTTTTGTAAAATAGAGGGGGTTGCCCCTCTATTTATACTAGCGAGGGAGGCCAATGATTACTTAGTTTCCTAAACTAAAAACTCTAGACCGCGCACTGTCCGTTCGAATAGACTAGTATTTCCATCAATAAAAACTTTGGCTAGGAAGGAATCAGCAGAAACCATATATGGTCCGTTCGAATAGATGCCAAGGAATCAGCATATACAATATATGGTCCGTTCGAACGGACTGTGTGCTGAATTTGCTCAATCAAACATCTTATGTTTGATCTGTAGGATTAGTGCCCTAGGCCAAATGTATTTGTGCTAAGAAATAGATTATGTATTAAGACATTATTATTTATTCAATAAAGGTTGTTTCTTACATATCTATGTGTACGGATTGTGAATGTAAATTTTTTATATCATTCACGAATGTCACTTCGGGTTCACGTCATCAGAATAAGTGATTCTGATAGTAGAACTATGAACCAACGAGTGACATTCTAAACCGTCCCTAGTGATATGTGGGATGTTTATAGAGATAAACATACTTCAAGTAAGAAGCTACATATCTACACTAGTATATTCGCAGACAGGATGATCATGTTCTGCTGATCACGGACATAGGGATGTCAAGTCTGGAATATAGGTTCGTGTTAGAGAACACATGCTGGACTGACCACACTATGAGAATATACATGATATATGTCATTAGTGATTCTCATATGAATAGTGAGTTTGTTCGTACGACCTGAGGTCACCATGGATTCCTGCATGTGGAACTGCATACTTTAATATGATCCTACGTCATCCGTAACGGGATGATTATTAAGGTCATCAATAGGTATGCACTGAATCATGACGAGGCATGTGAGTGACCAAGATGGGATTTATGATGGTGTTATGCCCTAGGCCAAAGTGTTTGTGACCTAGATGATGGATTGTAATAACAAACATAATATTTATTCTAAGATATTTCATATAATATGTGCGTATAGGTTATTTTAATATAATTAAAATAGATCATGAATATGCAATTTAGCTTTATGTCATCAAAGTGCGTGACTTTGATAGTAAAACTATAAAGTTTTATGAATGCTATTCTAAATCGTCCCTGGTCATTTATAGGATATTTGTGGAGACAAATATACTTGTAGATACATATAAATATATATTTATATACAAGCTATAAATGTACACCGGTATATTAGTTGACTGATGATTATGTTTTACTGATCATGGATAAATAGTTACCAAGTCATTAACATAGGTATATGTTAGAGACCATATACTGGACTGACCCGCCATAAGAATGCTACATGTTTTACGTCATTAGCGATTCTTGTAACATAAAGTATTTATAGTCCTTTGACCTGATATTGTCTCGGTTCCCAACATGAGTAATTTTATACTTTAATATAATCTAACACTGCTTTTAATCGAGTGGTGATAACGGTTATGATTAGGTATACAATGAATCATGTAGAGGGATGAGTGCAATCAAGACGAAATTTGTTCTTCTCATAAATGAGAGAGATATCTTTAGGCCTCTTGATGAATTGAACTGAAGAAATGTATGGCCATACTCAAATGAATTAATAAGAGTTATTAATGTCTGATAAGTCATTAATTATACACATTTTATACCCTATACATATGTAATATTGCACCATTATATGTGTTTAAATGGATAATAATCATAACTTGAATGTTGATACTACTAATAATATATTTATGTGATTTCAGGTGCAATTTAGATGGAGCATAACTTGGGGAAAAGAAGTTGGAGCACAAGAGAGAGATAATAATCAAGACTCGGGCCTGCCGACACAGTCTCAGTATTTCTGCCATAACTCATAATCTGGGCCTCCTCTATATGCATACTATATACCGTTGGAAAGAAGAAAGCCCACAATTCATTCTATATCACCAGAGCCCAATTCCGAAGTCTACATGACCCAAATTGACCATCTTCTGGACAGATCTTTCATGCACTTTGCATGCACTCTTCATGCCTTTGCCATGCTTCCTTCACACTCTTTGATCACCTTTTGAGAGGGTTATATAACCAGGTGCAAGGCATCCATTCTAATCAGTTTTGAACTTCATCATTCTCTCTCTTGGAGTTGGGCAAGTAAAGCAAGCTTCACCCTTCCATCCACGCTTCATTAATGGGTTCTATCAATATTTTATTTTCTTTATTTTCCATGTATTTCGAGTAAGCCCTTCGAGGCATAGTTAGTGTTTATGTTTTTGTGTTGTAACTTTTGAGACCATTAATAATGAATTTCATTTGAACGGTTATATTCTGTTTTTATTTACTTATTATCTTTCATGCTCAATGAATTGTTTTAAGTTTATTTCGGTCAATTCTATGTTCAGTAGTAATTAACAAGGGCCACAAAATTCCTTTGGTTGCTTTGCTCAATAGCTTCCATTAGAATTTGAATAATAGCCAAGTGCAAAGAACTCATAACGAACTAAACAGTCTGAACAAGCTCATTGTTTAGGAGGTTTTGATTTGTTTAAATAACCAATGATTCCTCTTGAATTGGTTGTGATATTCAAGTAGGTTAGTGTTTTTATTTACGAGCTCATCTAAACTAAAATTCTATCTTTTCGTTTGAGTTATTTATCGGTTAGAGCTCATCTTACTGCACTTAAGATATTAATTCCAAATTCATTATTATAATCAAGGATAAATTTACACACAAATTCACTACACGAAACAATGCCTCATTTCACAAAACCACCACATCTCTTAGTATTTACTTTAAGTTTTCTCTTTATTTGTTACTTTCATTTTGTTGCAATCAACCAATCAACAACCCCCCCCAATTGTGTGTCTTGTTTTAGGTCTTGTGTTTGGTTTTATTTACGGTATTGGTTTCTCTTTATTTTAGTTTTCTGTTTTTGTTGAGGCCGTTTTCATTAGAGGAGTAATATTTTTACCTGGTTTAGTCTAAATAGCTCTCTGTGGTTCGACCCCTACTTCCACTGTCTACTTTATTGTAGTTAAGTCTAGGGTTACAAATTTCTTTTGGTAAGCGTAAAACGACTGCAAAAATACATCTTATCAATGTCATTAGTTCTTGTTCAGTTTAATTTGGGATCAAGAAATATTAATCGATTTTTATAAGGATGGCATATTACATGCCTTTTGATCGATATAGATATCGCATGACAAAGGGACTAAATACGTGATTGTTGATTAGGTAAATCAGATCACTGATATTCACTTAAATTGGGTAGTTATGATGCTTTGCTAGAGTCCGCTCATGATTTATAGACTGTCAAGTCTATTGCCAACATTAAATGAACCTACAGGGTCACACACCAAGAACAAACTGAAACGGGCGCAGAAAAACCTAGCGACTTATATGATGAGTTGCATAAGAATATCACAAAATATATTGTCTTCTTATGTGATAAGATGTGATATATATGTATATAAAGACTATGAGCACAAAAGAGCATATAATCTAGAAGAGTCTAGATGATGGCATATGGATAATGATGAGTGATGTCATACACATCTTTTAGTGTGAAGAGACATGGCTCTTCACCTCTATATAAGGACATAGAGGGCTCCAAATTCATAACACAACAAATCATTCTCTCTCTCATTATTTCTCATTCTCTTTTGTGAGACAAAAGAGAGAAAATATACTTTCTAATTTGTATGACAAAATTATGAAAGGATGCTTTCTTTTTGTATGACAAAAATGAAAGAGTGCGATTATATGAGAGGAATTATATACATCTTTTGTGAGATAAAATAAGAAGAGTTTTCTTATGCAAGAGGAGAACAAGCTACTAGCATATATATTGTTCTTCTTCCCGTTTTAAGAAATTTGTTCGTGTGGACACCGGTGGAGGAGTTCATACTTTCGGTGCTTGTGATCTATTCGGCCTAAGAAGACGAGAACGGTTTGTTGAGAGTTTTGGTGGGGACCGATTGTGTGTGCGGTAGATGACTTCCACACGATCCGACCTAGACAGCCTCGACGGACGTAAAATCGGTAAGGACGGTAACCGATTTAGAGGCGCACGGACAACACGCATGGTTTGAGCGTCACGGATTAAGCATAATCCGAAAGGTATCTTTAAGATTTATTTCTTTGATTTAACCGATACGCACGGATCCTCGAATTGATTTTGGACGAAATTTTGTTTTCCGCTGCGTTATGCACGTCTGAAACCCAACAGTGGTATCAGAGCGACGTGCGTGTTGCGGTTAAATTGAGTCGGTATATATGTGATATATACTATTTAGATACTATTTATAATTATTGGGCTTGCATATAGAGTATTCAAGTGTTGAATATTCTTAATAGAAAAGATGCGATTAATAGATATGATCCAAGAGTTGCATCCAAAGAATGCGACCAATGGATATGACCAAAGGATGTGATCCAAAAGTTATGTTCAAGAGATGTGATCAAAAGATGCGATGAATAGATGTGATCCAGAAGTTGTGTTCAAAAGTTGCCGCCAAGGGATACGATCCAAAGGTTGCGTCCAAGTGTTGCATCCAATAGTTGCGACTAAGAAATCTGATCCAAAGGTCACGACCAAGGATTGCGTCCAAAAGGTGCGACCAAGGAATGCGATCCAAAAGTTGAGTCCAAGAGTTACGACCAAAGGTTGTGACTAAAGGGTGTGACCAACTGATACGATCCAAATGTTATATCCATAAGGTTGTGATGAATGGGTGCGACCAAAAGATGCGACTAACGGGTGTGACCAAGGGATGCGATTCAAATGTCACATCCAAAAGACGTGACGAAAGGTTGCGACGAACGGATGCGGCCAAAAGGTGCGACCAAAAGGTGTGACTAACGGGTGTGACCAAGGGATGCGATTCAAATGTCACATCCAAAATACGCAACAAAAGATTGCGACCAATGGATGCGACCAAAGGGTGCGACCAAAAGGTGCGACTAACGGGTGTGACCAAGGGATGCGATTCAAATGTCACATCCAAAAGACGCGACAAAACATTGCGACCAACGGATGCGACCAAAGGGTGCGACCAAAAGGTGCGACTAACGGGTGTGACCAAGGGATGCGATTCAAATGTCACATCCAAAAGACGCGACGAAAGGTTGCGACCAACGGATGTGACCAAAGGGTGCGACCAAAAGGTGCGACTAACGGATGTGACCAAGGGATGTGATTCAAATGTCACATCCAAAAGACGCGACGAAAGGTTGCGACCAACGGATGCGACCAAAGGGTGCGATCAAAGGGTGCGACCAAAAGGTGCGACTAACGGGTGTGACCAAGGGATGCGATTCAAATGTCACATCCAAAAGACGCAACGAAAGGTTGTGATCAAAGGGTGTGACCAAAGGGTGTGACCAACGGATATGATCCAAATGTCACATCCATAAGGTTGCGACGAATGGGTGCGACCAAAAGGTGCGACTAACGGGTGTGACCAAGGGATGCGATTCAAATGTCACATCCAAAAGACATGACTAAAGGCTGTGACCAAAGTGTGCGACTAAAGGGTGTGACCAACGGATGCGATCCAAATGTCACGTCCATAAGGTTGCAACGAATGGGTGCGGCCAAAAGGTGCGACTAAAGGGTGTGACCAACGGATGCGATCCAAATGTCACGTCCATAAGGTTGCGACGAATGGGTGCGACCAAAGGGTGCGACCAAAAGGTGCGACTAAAGGGTGTGACCGATGAATATGATCCAAATATCACGTCCAAAAGGTTGTGACTAACGGTTGCAACCAAGAGGTGCGACCAACAGGTGTAATCGACATGTGCAACTAAGAGGTATGACCGATAAGGTGCAATCGCAAGAGTTGCGACCTCTTGAATAGTTGTGTCTTCATGAAAGGGTGCATACCATGAATTGCCTTTTTGAAATGGTGCATGTGATGCATTATTTCATGAAAAGTTGCATGTGATGTATTGAATTCATGAAAAGATGCCTATGATGTATTAATGTGTAGAAAAATGTGTGTTGACAAAGTTGACTAGGTGTTGACCATGTTGATCATGTTGACAATTGACTGTTGACCCACTGTGTTGACTGTGGACTATGTTGACCGTTGACTGTATTGATTGTTAATTGTTGAAAGTTGACTACACTAATTTACCCCTTGATTGTTGACCATTAAATTGGTCAAAAGTTGATCATGACCTGGTCAAAATATTGACCATTGACTGTTGACCTTGTCAAATGTTGATCTTTGACCGAGTCAAATGTTGACCAAATCAAATATTGGTTTTTGACTTCTCAAATGTTGACAATGACGACCGTGCCCCAAATTCGCATTCATAAGCCTTATATATATATATATATATATTTTATAAATGGTTAAATAATCGAAACATAATATGATTATGTTTATATTTGATATATTTGTTGATACCGTGTTGATATAATGAAAGAGTTCATTAGGCATAACACATCCATCATGGAGATGAAGGAGTTCATCGTCCATCATGAATACAACATTAAGATGACAAGTTCATTTTTAACCACACATCATGGTAATGAAAGAGTTCATCGATTTCTATACATGGAGAGAAGATTTCCAAATACAATCTAAAAAAAAATAATTCATGGAGATGAAACATATATTAGGAAAATCTTTATGTTAGTTCATAAAAATCAAGGCCATGATATATCATTGTTGTTATCTTTATTCTATTAGTACATGTGATGTTCTTCGAATATTGCATAATAACATATAATATGAAATAAAATCCCTCAAAACAATGTTAAGTCATGAAGTGCCTTTCATAAGTCTAAATCTCTCGATACTATGATCGACCCTGCGTAGGTCATGCCAAAGCTGGGTATGTAGGGGAGAATGAGGGAAATGAGAGCCAACATAGGTCATGCCAAAGCTGAGTGTGTTGGGTACTATTTTGCCGATGATTAGACATAGTTTGACTTAACTGGGCTATCAAGTCGGACTTGGGCTCAGGGCATACTATAGGATATATACGTCGGGCATATAATGTTGATCCGATGTTGTTCAAGAGTTGTATGAGATACAATTGGAATTATTCCTACCTAAATAAGTTAACTTCTGGGCGATGAGCCAAAGCTCACTTGGGACTTAATTGAAATATGGATCTTGTCTCGCTATGAAACTTCATGGATTGAAAGTTTCCGAATCAATGCGATTGAGGGCTATTGATTTGATTAAAAAATAGTGGGAGCCATTATATGAAATATTTAAAGAATAATAGTCTTTACATATTATTTAATTCGAATAATATATCTATTTATGTCTCACAATAGGTCGTTGAGAAGGACATATAGCATAAGATGCTTATAATCGTTAAAATGAACATGGACAAGTGTTGTCAATAATGCTCTCGTGCTTAAAAAAATCGTAAAGAGTAATCCCAAAGATAAGGGTAAGGTGTTGTCTGAGGCCTCGGCCTTAGGTAAGAAATTACTATCTTTTGCGCTGAATCGGTTCATTGAAAGAAACAATAATTTCTCAAGAAGATATGAAAAAGTGAATGAAAGGATAGTGTGACTACCGCTTCAAGTATTTTTGTTATAGAACTTAACTTGTCTATTTCACATCATGTGTATTAGATACACGATGTGAATCACACATTTGTGAAAATATGCAAACAAAGTTGTAGACTATTAAGTAAATATGAAGTTAACATATGAGTGACAAATGCAGCAAAAGTTGTTGCATTTTCTCAAAAAACTCATTTATTTACATTGTCTTTTTGGACTTATCGCTGACATAAATAATTGTTATTTAATGTCGACAATAAATTTTGTATTATCTATAGTTCGAGTTTATCTTTGAATGGTTATTAATTTATTATTGAGAATAAAAATTTCACCATTCACAAATGTCAATTTTCTTTGGAAATGTTCCAATAGAAAAAATTACCTTTTGTGTTATATCGAACGAGATAATTATAAGTCTATCTATAACATTAATATTAAGAATTTAAATCTAGCATTGTCGCTTGGTCTACGTAAATAACATGAACATTTATTAAATCCATTAAGATGGATTTTCAAATTCATTTGATTTTGAATCATTTGAGACTTGTGTAACATATTTATTAGACAAGATGACATAAACGTCTTTCACAATGTAAGGTGAAAGCAAGTTACTTATTGGCTCTCATACATAGTGATGTATGTTCATCATTGAGTGAAGGTGCAAGAGAAAACTACTTTATCGCTTTATTGAAACAATAAATTTGAATATTTTGAAAAGTTCAAAAGTTACAAATAATGAAGTAGAGAATAAAACTTGGCTTCAAAAAATCAAATTTCTTTGATGAGATCGAGGAGTCGAGAACCAAGTGTTTGATCATCATGATAGCTATATCGAACTTTATTAGATATAGTTCGATTATGATGAGTCAAATATATCTTCTATTTCTTTTGGGGTTACGCTCTTATTGCGTTCATACTTAATATAATTCCATCTAAAGCAGTTGTAAAAGACCCCATATGCGATATGGACTGGTAGGTGTATCCGATTATCTTTTATCACGATTTGAGGATATGATACTTAACCTGAAGCATCATGCATCTAATTGGATTAGTGCTTATTGTGGAATATCCTAAGAAGAGTAAAGGATATTACTTCTATAATTAATATGAGAACAAAGTGTTTGTTACTCGAAAATTATATCTCTTTGGAAGAAGTGTTTCCAAAAGAATTAGTGGGAGTAAATTTGAAAAGTTCAAATTCCACATACTGACAGTAATGAACGTAATAACAAACACAATATTTATTCTAAGATATTTCATATAATATGTGTGTATAGGTTATTTTAATATAATTAAAATAGATCATGAATATGCAATTCAGCTTTATGTCATCAAAGTGCGTGACTTTGATAGTAAAACTATAAAGTGTTATGAATGCTATTCTAAATCGTCCTGGATATTTATAGGATATTTGTGGACACAAATATACTTGCAGATACATATAAATATATATTTATATACAAGCTATAAATGTACACCGGTATATTAGTTGATTGATGATTATGTTTTACTGATCATGGATAAATAGTTATCAAGTCATTAACGTTGGTATATGTTAGAGACCATATACTGGACTGATCCGCCATAAGAATGCTACATGTTTTACGTCATTAGCGAGTCTTGTAACATAAAGTATTTATAGTCCTTTGACCTGAGATTGTCTCGGTTCCCAACATGAGTAATTTTATACTTTAATATAATCTAACACTGCTTTTAACCGGGTGGTCATAACGGTTATGATTAGGTATACAATGAATCATGTAGAGGGATGAGTGCAATCAAGACGGAATTTGTTCCTCTCATAAATGAGAGAGATATCTTTAGGCCTCTTAATGAATTGAACTGAAGAAATATATGGCCATACTCAAATGAATTAATAAGAGTTATTAATGTCATTTGTTCTTGTTTAGTTTAATTTGGCATCAAGAAATATTAATCGATTTTTATAAGGATGGCATATTACATGCCTTATGATCGATATAGATATCGCGTGACAAAGGGACTAAATACGTGATTGTTGATTAGGTAAATCGGATCACTGATATTCACTTAAATTGGGTAGTCATGATGGCTTGCTAGAGTCCGCTCAAGATTTATAGTCTGTCACGTCTATTGCCAACATTAAGTGAACCTACAGGGTCACACACAAAGAACAAACTGAAACGGGCGCAGAAAAACCTAGCGACTTATATGATGAGTTGCATAAGAATATCACAAAATATATTGTCTTCTTATGTGATAAGATGTGATATATATGTATATAAAGACTATGAGCACAAAAGAGCATATAATCTAGAAGAGTCTAGATGATGGCATATGGATAATGATGAGTGATGTCATACACATCTTTTAATGTGAAGAGACATGACTCTTCACCTCTATATAAAGACATAGAGGGCTCCAAATTCATAACACAACACATCATTCTCCCTCACATTATTTTAATATACTTTCTAATTTGTATGACAAAATTATGAAAGAGTGCTTTCTTTTTGTATGACAAAAATGAAAGAGTGCGATTATATGAGAGGAATTATATACATCTTTTGTGAGATAAAATAAGAAGAGTTTTCTTATGCAACAGGAGAACAAGCTACTAGCATTTATATTGTTCTTCTTCCCGTTTTAAGAAGTTTGTTCATGTGGACACCGGTAGAGGCGTTCGTACTTTCAGCGCTTGTGATCTATTTGGCCTAAGAAGATGAGAATTGTTTGTTGAGAGTTTTGGTGGAGACCAATTGTGTGTGCGGTAGATGACTTCCGCACGATCCGACCTAAACGGCCTAGACGGACGTAAAATCGGTTAGGACGGTAACCAGTTTAGAGGCGCATGGACAACACACATGGTTTGGGCATCACGGATTAAGCGTAATCCGAAAGGTATGTTTAAGATTTATTTCTTTGATTTAACCGATACGCACGGATCCTCGGATTGGTTTTGGACGAAATTTTTATTTTCCACTGCGTTATGCACGTCTGAAACCCAACAATTTATTCCTCTCGACAAGAAGGAGATATCTCTGGGCCCCTGATGAACTACGACTGAAGAAAATGCATAGCCATGCTCAAAATGGATTAACATGTGTTGTTAATATCATTTTGTATTTACTTAGTCTAATTCTCGATCAGGAAAGAGACTTTGATCAAACTCAAGGATGACATATTACCGTGCCTTGCGATCAAGACATATATCATAGAACAAAAGAATAAGAAAATGTCTATTCAGATAGGTTTATGATCGCTGATCATTTCATTTAATATGGGTAGTCATGACATCAGTCTAGAGGTTGCTCATAACTGATGATCTTTAGAAGATCGTTGCCAGCGTTAAATGGAACCTACACAGTCATCCAATGAACTACCTCAATAACAGTTATACATGTGATGTATAAATGGGCGAAAGAATAAATCAAATATTGGATATTTGATTGTGCTGGAATTACGTTCACTCGCAGGAATTACTGTTCATGGGTTCGAACGGAACACATATGGTATATGTTGATTTGCTTGGCGGACAAGCATCGTTTATATGGAAACGATGGTCCGTTCGAAGCAGGAATTACTGTTCACGCGGCAGGCAGGATTTGTTTCCTTAACGAAAGTTGTCATTCTTTCGCCCCTCTCTCTAGTATAAATAAAGGAGTGGGTGCTTTTATTCGACACACAATTTAGAAGCCTTAGAGGCCGTCTATTACACAGAAAAGAGAGAGAAAGTTTTGAGAGATTTTCGAAAAGTATTTCAGGACTTGTCTAGCCAAGTTCGGTTATTCCGTACGTCTGAAGTTCGTGTGGATACGAGTAGAGATTCTCTATTTTGAGAACTTGCGAGCAAGCGATCGATCTTCATCCCTAGGAGAAGCAAGGAGGTCATGAGTCGAGCTTCAGGAAGGAGAAGGTTGCAAGTCAGAAAAGTGCAGACCTACATCCGTTTTTCGTCTCGCGGATCAGGAAGATATGAGGTATAAATTTTAATAGTTAATCTCATGCTTTTATTCCCTTAACCTAGATCCTAATACATAGGTTCCGCTGCGCATGTAACGTACATTGCTGTGGATTTCCCAACAGTGGCATCAGAGCATTCGTTAAGGAAATAATCTTCGATTATGTATATAAAATTTAGTAAATTCTAGTATTATAAATTTTAGGGTTTTGAAAATATTATTTCAAAACATCACGGAAATAATTTCTAGGAATATAATATTGGATATTATGATTTTCTAGAGTTTCGGAAATTAGTTTTTCGAAATCTGTTTTGGAAATGGGACTAAAACAAAGGAAAAACAGATTTTCCAGTAGGTCTCCTTACCCAACGGAATAGTTCCGTTGAGAACGGAATAGTCCGTTGTGAACAGAATAGTCCGTTGAGAACGGAGTAGAGCCGGAAATTCATGTTTTTGTCAACGACGGTTCCGTTGAGAACGGAATAGTTCCTTTCCCAACGGAATAAGGCTGAATTTGTGAGAAACCCTAATTTTTGTTATACATGGAATTTAAATATACAAATATGGTATGAGCTTTAGATCTGTGATTGTTCTGTGATGTAATCTTGTATTTGAATGCTTGCAATTTTATTTAATATCTATGGCAACCAAAGTGAGTTGTCCAAAGTTGTAATTATGGCAACCTTGTGAGTTGTCCAAATTTGTAAATTACCTTTTCTAGCAATAGGATTGTTGTTAGGATATATATTATTTCAAGACTTCAAGGCAAGAGATCTTAGCGCAATCTTCAGAAGATGGCATTGGATCTTGCACACACAACGAAGGGTTCATTGAAGATTACTTCGCAATCTAGAGATAGATCTAGAATTAGGAACCTCATGAATGCTCGTGAGGATTAGGCTCATACCATATTCAACTTAGTCTCTGTGATGTTTATATTTATAAATCTAAAATAAAATCCTTCAGAATGTTAAGTAAGGAAGTGGCCCCCATGTCACTGAAGCCCTCGGTACTTAGACAGTCTTCTATGTGGGTCATGCCAAAGCTAAGTATACGGAGGATTGTCTTTGTAATGGAGGGTGTGCGGGAAATGTCGTCCAGCATGGGTCATGCCAAAGCTGAGTGTGCTGGACTCTATTTCGCTCATACATGGTTAAACTTAATTGAGCAAGCAAGTCGGACTTGGGCTCATGGCACAAGATGGAATAATACACCAGGCATATGATGCTCATTCCATAAAAGGAAAGAGTTGTATATGATACAATTGGAAGTGTTCCTATCTAAATAGTTGTGTATTGAGGGTTGTGCCAAAGCGCACTTAATACTAAATAAAATACGGATGTTGACTCACTATGAAACCTCATTCATTTGAAGTTTCCGAATCAATACTACTGAAGGTGTAGCGCTCAACTCTAGCCTGCTCTTTGAACATTTCCTTGAGAGTTATAATCCTATCGTAAGCACCAATGTCCTCTAGTTGCTTCTGAAGCTCGGAGGTCATGTTCGCTAGCATGAGACAAGCTATCTCCGTGTCGTCCTTGACGTATTTAGCATACGCATCTCGGGCACCCCTTGTGGCTCCCTATTCTGGTTCCTCTGGGTATGCCTCTTCTATGACATACAGTTTATTGTCAGCCTTGAGAACAATTCTTAGATTTTTAAACCAGTCAAGGAAGTTAGACCCATTGAACTTATCCTTCTCAAGGATAGATCACAAATTCAACCCAGTTGAATTATTATTTGCCATTATTCTACAAGTTAAAATGTAATGTGTCATTATTATTTATTCATTAGGGTTATTTTGTTTTGTTCTTTCTTATATTGTACCGTCTCTCTGACTGACATGAAGATGGTTGAAGGTTCATCTAAGAGTGCTCATGTACTCAAGATGAAGAGCTATCTTGATCAATTGGAGAGGCTTGGTTCAGCTATGCCCAGAGAATTGGCTGTTGACATAATTCTCGGGTCATTACCTCCTAGTTTTAAGAAATTCATCATGAACTGTAATATGCATCAGATGGAGAAATCCATCACCGAGTTGCATGGGATGCTTAAGAACACACAGAAGGACATGAAGGCAAATGCTGTCAAAGATGTCCTAATGGTTCACAAGAAGAAGGGTAAGAAGACTGGGAACAAGAGCAAGGATAAAGGCAAGGTGTTGCCCAAACCTAAGATCAAGAAAGACAAGGAGGGAGTTTGCTTCCATTGCAACAAGGTTGGCCATTGGAAGAGAAACTGCAAACTCTATCAGGACGAAATCAAGAAGGATAGTGTGACTACCGCTTCAGGTATTTTTATTATTGAAATTAATTCACTTACTCCTAAATCTTGGGTATTGGATACTGGATGTGGTACTCACATTTGTAATGATGTGCAGGGACTACAAAGGAGTAGAAGATTAGCTAAGGGCGAAGTCGACTTGCATGTGGGAAATGGAGCAAGAGTTGCTACATTAGCCCTAGGAACTTATTTGTTGACTTTGCCTAGTGGACTTGTATTAGTACTTAATAATTATTATTTTGTAGTTTGGAACTTGATTGATCCATCCGAAGGTTTGAAGACCATCGGATGTAAATGGGTCTTTAAGAAAAAGACTGACGTGGATGGAAAGGTACAAACCTACAAAACAAGGTTTGTGGCAAAACGTTTCAAACAAGTTCATGGTATTGACTGTGATGAAACTTTCTCACCTGTAGCTATGCTTAAATCCATCAGAATTCTATTAGCCATAGCAGCATAATATGACTATGAAAGATGGTAAATGGATGTCAAAACGGCTTTCCTAAATGGAAATCTGACCGACGACGTGCATATGATGCAACCCGAGGGTTTTGTCGATCCTAAGAATTCTGGTAAGGTTTGCAAGCTTCAGAAATCCATCTATGGATTGAAGCAAGCGTCTCGAAGTTGGAACCTTCATTTTGATGAAGTCATCAAAAGTTTTGGTTTTACCAAAAGTGAAGGTGAGCCTTGTGTTTACATGAAGTTCAGTGGGAGCACAGTAGTATTTATGGTACTTTATGTACATGACATATTACTCATGGGAAATGACGTCCCAACATTATTGAACGTCAAGAAATGATTGGGAGATAATTTCTCGATGAAAGACCTAGGAGAAGCCTCCTACGTGCTAGGAATCAAGATCTATAGAGATAGAGTACATACATAGACAAAGTCATGAAACGGTTCAGAATGCAAGAATCCAAGAAAGGATTTTTGCCCTTGTCACATGGTGTTTCTCTCAGTAAGACACGGTATTCTACAAGTGAGCAGGAACGAAGACGCATGAATAAGATCCCATATACTTCGGCTATAGGATCTATCATGTATGCCATGATATGTACGAGGCCAGATGTGTCATACTCATTGAGCGTAACAAGCAGGTTTCAGTCTAATCCAGGTAAAAGTCACTAGAAAGTTATTAAAAGAATTCTTAAGTACTTACGAAGAACTAAGAACCTGTTCCTAGTCTATGGAGGTATGGAAGATGAGCTCGTTATAAAGGGTTACACCGACGCACGCTTATAGACAGACTCAGACGACTTTAGATCGCAATCAGGTTATTTATTTTGCCTAAATGGAGGCACAGTGACATGGAAGAGTTCCAAGCAATGTACTGTAGCAGATTCTTCAATGGAAGCAGAGTATATAGCCGCTGCAGAAGCGGCTAAAGAAGCTGTTTGGATAAAGAACTTTTTGGAGGAGCTAAGAGTAGTTCCGAGCATCTCGCAACCAGTGGATCTATATTGTGACAACAATGGAGCGATCTCACAAGCAAAAGAACCGAGATCTCACCAAAAGTCCAAGCAAATACTGCGACGCTTCCATCTAATCAGAGAGATCATACAAAGGGGTGATGTTAAAATGTGTTGAGTACCATCGGACAACAATGTCGCCGATCCATTAACTAAATCACTCCCGCAAGCAAAGCATGAGGGTCATGTTAGGTCTATGGGCATAAGATGCTTAGAGTTGGCCCAGTGTAAGTGGGAGACTATAGGATTAGTGCCCTAGGCCAAATGTATTTGTGCTAGGAAATGAATTATGTATTAAGGCATTATTATTTATTCAATAAAGGTTGTTTCTTATATATCTGTGTGTATGGGTTGTGAATGTAAATTTCTTATATCAACCATGAATGTCAATTCGGGTTCACGTCATCAGAATAAGTAATTCTGATAATAGAACTGTGAACCAACGAATGACATTCTAAACCGTCCCTAGTGATACGTGGGATATTTATAGAGATAAACATACCTCAAGTAAGAAGCTACATATCTACACTAGTATATTCCTAGACTGGATGATCATGTTATGATCATATACGATACGTGCGCAACGGAACCACTGGTAGGAACCCGTAGTCATGTACGATACGTGCGCAACGGAACCTACGAGTTCAACCCTCCCTAGGATTATCATCAAGGAAATAAAAATACGAGATTATGTATTAAAATCTTACCTCTGATTACACTAATCCGGGAAAGAAAAGCGGACGTAGGTCTAAAATGAACATCCGTCTTGCAACCTTCTCCTTCCTTACTTCTGAAGCTCGACTCCGCGAACCTCCTTTCTTCTCCTGGGATTGAAGAAGGATCGCTCGTAAGTTCTTAAGTTAGAGAACCTTTACTCGTATCCACGCAAAACTTCAGACAGACGAAATTACCTGACTCTGGTAGAGGGGGTTGCCCCTCTATTCCGAAAATAACCCCCAAAAATTCTCTCTCTCTCTCTCTCTCTCTCCAAGTATTATGGCTGCCTCTAAAACTTGTGTTGTGTGTAAAAAAGAGGGGGTTGCCCCTCTATTTATACTAGCAAGGGAGGCGGACGATTACTTAGTTTCCTAAACTAAAAACTCTAGACTGTGCACTGTCTGTTCGAACGGACTAGTATTTCCATCAATAAAAACTTTGGCTAGGATGGAATCAGCAGAAACCATATATGGTCCGTTCGAACGGACTATGTGCTGAATTAGCTCAATCAAACATCTTATGTTTGATCTGTAGGATTAGTGCCCTAGGCCAAATGTATTTTTTCTAGGAAATGGATTATGTATTGAGACATTATTATTTATTCAATAAAGGTTGTTTCTTATATATCTGTGTGTATGGGTTGTGAATGTAAATTTCTTATATCAACCACAAATGTCACTTCGGGTTCACGTGATCAGAATAAGTGATTCTGATAGTAGAACTATGAATCAACGAATGACATTCTAAACCATCCCTAATGATATGTGGGATGCTTATAGAGATAAACATACTTCAAGTAAGAAGCTACATATCTACACTAGTATATTCGCAGACTGGATGATCATGTTCTGCTGATCATGGACATAGGGATGTCAAGTCTGGAATATAGGTTCGTGTTAGAGAACACGTGCTGGACTGACCATACTATGGAATATACATGGTATATGTCATTAGTGATTCTCATATGAATAGTGAGCTTGTTCCTACGACCTGAGGTCACCATGGATTCCTACATGTGGAATTGCATACTTTAATATGATCCTACGTCATCCGTAACGGGATGATTATTAAGGTCGTCATTAGTTATGCACTGAATCATGACGAGGAATGTGAGTGACCAAGATGGCATTTATTCCTCTCGACAAGAGGGAGATATCTCTGCCCCCCTGATGAACTACGACTGAAGGAAATGCACGACCATGCTCAAAATGGATTAACATGTGTTGTTAATATCATTTTGTATTTACTCAATCTAATTGTCGATCTGGAAAGAGACTTTGATCAAACTCAAGGATGGCATATTACCGTGCCTTGTGATCAAGACGTATATCATAGAACAAAAGGAATAAGCAAATGTCTATTCAGATAGGTTTATGATCGCTGATTATTTCATTTAACATGGGTAGTCATGACATCAGTCTAGAGGTTACTCATGACTTACGATCTTTAGAAGATCGTTGCCAGCGTTAAATGGAACCTACACAGTCACCCAATGAACTCCATTCGTACAGGATGAAAATACCTCAATAACAGTTATACATGTGATGCATAAATGGGCGAAAGAATAAATCAAATATTGGATATTTGATTGTGCTAGAATTATTGTTCACGCATTCGAACGGAACACATATGGTATGTGCTGATTTGCTTGGCGGACAAGCATCGTTTATATGGAAACGATGGTCCGTTCAAAGCAGGAATTATTGTTCACACGACAGGAAGGATTTGTTTCCTTAACGAAAGTTGCCATTCTTTCACCCCTCTCTCTAGTATAAATAAAGGGGTAGCCCCGTTCTATTCGACACACAATTCAGAAGGCTTAGAGGCCGTCTATTACACAGAAAAGAGAGAGAAAGTTTTGAGAG
Source organism: Juncus inflexus (assembly GCA_024447665.1). NCBI lineage: Eukaryota > Viridiplantae > Streptophyta > Magnoliopsida > Poales > Juncaceae > Juncus > Juncus inflexus. Next base: position 11,874,284 of record JAJHPC010000010.1, read on the forward strand.
ATTTTCGGAAAGTATTTCCAAACTTGTCTAGCCAAGTCCGGTTATTCCGTATGTCTGAAGTTCGCGTGGATACGAGTAGAGATCTCTATCTTGAGAACTAGCGAACGGTCAATCTTCATCCCTAGGAGAAGTAAGGAGGTCATGAGTCGAGCTTCTGGAAGGAGATGGTTGCAAGTCAGAAAAGTTCAGACCTACATCCGTTCTTTGTCTCGTGTATCAGGAAGATCCGAGGTATAAATTTTAATAGTTAATCTCGTACTTTTATTCTACCCGCCCTAGGATCTACGTTAAGGGAATAAAAGTACGAGATTAACCATAAAAATTTATACCTCAGATATTCCTGATCCGCGAGATGAAGAACGGATGTAGGTCTGAACTATTCTGACTCACAACCGTGTCCTCCCTGAAGCTCGGCTTGCGAAGCTCCTTCCTGACGGTTGGCTGGAAGAACTCTTTCTTGAAGCTCGGCTCGAAGAAGTCCTTCTTGAAGCTTGGCTCACGAAACTCTTTCTTGAAGCTCGGCTCGAGAAACTCATTCTTCTCCTAGGCATGGAGATAGATCGCTCGCTAGTTCTCAAGATAGAGAAACTCTACTCGTATCCACGTGAACTTCAGACGTACATAATAACCTGTCTTGGCTAGACAAGTTCGGAAATACTTTCCGAATATCTCTCAAAAGTTTCTCTCTCTTTTCTGTGTAGTAGACGGCCTCTAAGGCTTCTAAGTTGTGTGTCTAATAGAGAGACTATGACCTTCTATTTATACTAGAGAGAGAGGCGAATGATTGCTCAGTTACCATAACTAAAACCCTAATCTGCACCTATTCCGTTGCCAACGTTATAGGTAATTCCATAATGAAATACTTGGCAGCTAAGGTTATTACAGTTTCCATGTATATTCTGTTGGGAACGGAACTATTCCGTTACCAATGGAATGGTATCGTTTTGTTCAATCAATTATCCAATAATTGATTATTTCGTTCACCAATTTATACATCATATGTATAACTATTTTTGAGGCATATTCATCCCGTACGAATGGAGTTCATTGTGTGACCGTATAGGTTCCATTTAATGCTGGCAATGATCTTCTAAAGATCGTAAGTCATGAGTAACCTCTAGACTGATGTCATGACTACCCATGTTAAATGAAATGATCAGCAATCATAAACCTATCTGAATAAGCCTATCTGAATAGACATTTGCTTATTCCTTTTGTTCTACGATATATGTCTTGATCACAAGGCATGATAATATGTCATCCTTGAGTTTGATCAAAGTCTCTTTCCTGATCAAGAATTAGACTGAGTAAATACAAAATGATATTAACAACACATGTTAATCCATTTTGAGCGTGGTCACGCATTTCCTTCCGTTCTAGTTCATCAGGGGGCCCAGAGATATCTCCCTCATGACGAGAGGAACAAATCCCATCTTGGTCACTCGCATTCCTCGTCATGATTCAGTGCATACCTAATGATGACCCTAATGATCATCCCATTACGGATGACGTAGGATCATATTAAATTGTGCAGTTTCATATACAGGAATCCATGGTGACCTCAGGTCGTAGAAACAAGCACACTATTCATATGAGAATCACTAATGACATATACCATGCATATTCTCATAGTGTGGTCAGTCCACTATGTATTCTCTAACACGTACCTATATTCCAGGCTTGACATCTCTATATCCATGATCAGCAGAACATGATCATCCAGCCTGCGAATATACTAGTGTGGATATGTAGCTTCTTACCTGAAGTATGTCTATCTCTATAAACATCCTACATATCACTAGGGATAGTTTAGAATGTCATTAGTTGGTTCACAGTTCTACTATCAGAATCACGTATTCTGATGACGTGAACCCGAAGTGTCATTCTTGGTTTATAAAAGTTATGCAAGTATACATTAACAACCCATATACACAGATATATAAGAAACAGCATTTATTGAATAAATAATAATGTCCTAATATAAAATCCATTTTCTAGCACTATTAAATTGCCCTAGGGCAATAATCCTACAATATGCTAGTATTCGTTCTTCATTTTTAATCTCACAAAAAATTCAACAAGACAATTTCGGATATCTTCTTTTCTCTCTTTCTTTTGTCTCAAAAAATTAGAATAATGATAATGAATGGACCAACCGAAATTTGAGTCTCTCTTGTGATTATATAGTCCCATCCCTCCAAGGGTTGCCATCAGTTTTATATCCCATGTGCACTCTAATTATGTAACCATATAGGCAGCACACCTCATCATATAAGATGCAATATTATATGTGGCACTTGACTATATATTTTCTCGTACAACTTATCACATAAGTTCTGATTTTCTTGTGTATGTTTATATAGTTATTTTTTGTGTGATCCTGTAGGTTTACTAAATTTTTTCAATAATCACAACATAATATTAATCATTAGCGGCCTCTAGCAAGACATCATGATTACCCAAATTAAGCAAATATCGATAATTAGATCAAATATAATTTATGTTCACGTATTGTATCCCTTTGTTATATGATATCTATATCGATCATAAGGCATGGTACGTGTCAACCTTATGTTGGCCGATAAATATTTATTGATACCGAATTTGATTGAATATGAAATAACATTAATAAGTCATTATTAATTCACCCGAGCATGATCGTATGTTTCTTCAATGAAAGTCATCAAGATGTCTAAAGATATCTCTCGCATTATATGAGAGGAATAAATATTGTTTTGATTAAACTCTTTCTTCTACATGATTCTTTATATACCTAATCATAATCTTTATGACCACCCAGTTAATGGCGATGTTAGATTATATTAAATTATAAAAGTTCTCATGTAAGAAACTAAGAAAATCTCAAGTCAAAAGACTACAAATACTTTCTTTTATTGAGAGTAACTAATGACATGAACCATGTAGTATTCTTACAGTGGGTCAATATATTATATGGTCTCTAGCATAATTCTTGATTAGGTAAGAGACTTTGATCAAACTCAAGGATGACATATTACTGTGCCTTGTGATCAAGACGTATATCGTAGAACAAAAGGAACAAGCAAATGTCTATTCAGATAGGTTTATGATCGCTGATCATTTCATTTAACATGGTTAGTCATGAGATGAGTCTAGAGGCTACACATGACTTACGATCTTTAGAAGATCGTTGCCCGCGTTAAATGGAACCTACACAGTCACACAATAAACTCCATTCGTACAGGATGAAAATACCTCAATAATAGTTATACATGTGATGTATAAATGGGCGAAAGAATAAATCAAATATTGGATATTTGATTGTGCTGGAATTACTGTTTATGCACAAGAATTACTGTTCACGCGTTCGAACGGAACAATTATGGTATGTGCTGATTTGCTTGGCGGACAAGCATCATTTATATGGAAATGATGGTCCGTTCGAAGCAGGAATTACTGTTCACGCGGCAGGCTGGATTTGTTTCCTTTACGAAAGTTGTCATTCTTTCACCCTCTCTCTAGTATAAATAAAGGGGTAGCCCCCTTCTATTCAACTCACAGTTCAGAAGCCTTAGAGGCCGTCTATTACACAGAAAAGAGAGAGAAAGTTTTGAGAGATTTTCGGAAAGTATTTCCGGACTTGTCTAGTCAAGTCCGGTTATTCCGTACGTCTGAAGTTTGCGTGGATACGAGTAGAGGTTCTCTATCTTGAGAACTTGCGAGCGGTCGATCTTCATCCCTAGGAGAAGAAAGGAGGTCGCGAGTCGAGTTTCGGAAAGGAGAAGGTTGCAAGTCAGAAAAGTTCAGACCTACATCCGTTCTTCGTCTCGCGGATCATGAAGATCCGAGGTATAAATTTTAATAGTTAATCTCGTACTTTTATTCCCTTAACGTAGATCCTAGGGTGGGTTAAATCCATAGGTTCCACTGCGCATGTAACGTACATGGCTGTGGATTTCCCAACAAGAACGCTACGAATATAATATTCCAAAATATGAATATGATATTGTTATTTTTTAAAAATGAAAATTTACAAAAAAAAAAAAAAAAAAAAAAAACCTAATTTTTCTAAATATTACAGAAAACTCTATATTTTTTTATTTTCCAAAACAAAACATGTGATAAACTTTTTATTTAAAAAAAACTCTCTTCATCCACTTTTCCAACTAATTGATGGTTAAAACTTTTGAAATTCCAATTTTGCCCATATGATAAAATATTTTTCCAAAAAATATTATTAGAAAATATTTTTCTAATATATTCTGGATAAAAATTTAATTTTTTTATCAAATTTATTTTAAAAAAAAAATCTTATGTCTAAAGACATCATGATTACCAAATTAAGTAAATATCGATAATTTGATCAAATATAATTTATGTTCACGTATTGTATCCCTTTGTTATATGATATCTATATCGACCATATGGCATGGTACGTGTCAACCTTATGTTGCTCGATAAATATTTATTGATACCGAATTTTATTGAACATGAAAAGATATTAATAATTCCTTATTAATTCACTCGAGCATGGTCATGTGTTTCTTCAATGAAATTCATCAAGATGTCTAAAGATATCTCTCTCATTGTATGAGAGGAATAAATATTGTCTTGATTAAATTTTTTCTTCTACATGATTCATTATATACCTTATCATAATCTATATGACCACCCAGTTAAAGGTCATGTTAGATTATATTAAAGTATAAAAGTTCTCATGTAAGAAACTAAGAAAATCTCAAGTCAAAAGACTACAAATACTTTCTTTTATTGAGAATAACTAATAGCATGAAACCATGTAGTATTCTTACAATGGGTCAATATAGTATATGGTCTCTAGCATAAATTACGTTTGTGACTTAATAACTTTTATCCATGATCAGTAAAACATGATCATCAGTCAATTAATATATTGATGTACATGTTTGGGAATTTGTAGCCATGTACGTTACACGCGCAGCGAAACCTACAGGTTCAACCCTCCCTAGGATCATCATTAAGAGTGTAAAAGTAGGAGATTAACTATTAAAATTTATACCTCTCATCTTCCTGATCTGCGAGACGGATAATGGATGTAGGTCTGAACGATTCCGACTAGCAATCTTCTCCTTCCTGAACCTCGACTCCGCAAACCTCCTTGCTCGTCCTTGGGATGAAGAACGATCGCTCGCAAGTTCTCAAGTTAGAGAACCCCTACTCATATCCATGCGAACATCAGACAAACGGAATAACCGGACTCGGCTAGACAAGTCCAGAAATACTAGAGAGTGAGGTGAATGATTGCTCAGTTACCTTAACAAAATACCCTAAATTGCGCCTATTCTATCCCCAATAGAACTATTCCGTTGGCAACAGAATAGGTGTTTCCTTAGCAGGAAACGTGACAGCAAGGTTATTATAGTTTCCATATATATTCTGTTCTGAACGGAACTATTCCGTTGAGAATGGAATAATTCCCTTAACAACGAAATAGCACTGTTTTGCATAATCAACAATCCAATAGTTAATTATTTCGTTCACTAATTTATACATCATATATACAATTATTTTTAGGCATTTTCATCCCGTATGAATGGAGTTCATTGTGTGACCGTGTACGTTCCATTTAACGTTAGCAACAATCTTCTGAAGATCATAAGTCATGAGTCACCTCTAGACTGATGTCATGACTACCCTTGTTAAATGAAATGATCAGTGATCATAAACTTATTTGAATAGATGTTTGCTTTTTCTTCTTGTTCTACGATATATGTCTTGATTGTTGTTTGATTGAGGCCTATAAGGGGGGTTTAAAAGGCCTAATGTACCGAAACGTGAATATTTGTATTTTTAGTGTTTTATATTTTTATTATTTTTAGACTTTTATTGATGGTTATTTGAATACTAGTTAACAAAGAAAGATAAATAAATAAATAAGAAATTAAAGTAAATAGAAAAAGTAAAGAGATACCGAACACACGAACTTGTTGACGAAGTTCGGCGAGGTCGTTTACTCGCTAGCGGCACTTACCACGTTCACGAGTTGCCTACTCCCCGGGACTTGCCTTGCGGCTCCGATAATCACTAACAAACAAGATCGATTACAGGACCTCGAACCACCGCTCGTCTTACAACAATCTTGATGAATCGATGGATCAATAACTTATAATCCGATCTCAATAAACTCAACAAACAAACACGAGCAACACAATCAAAACTCCACTAATCTCACTTTAAGATATTGAGAATTTAACTAATATTAAGAAGAGAGAATTTCTCCTTTTTATAAATGGAAATCGTATGTTTTTCTGAGAAGGCGGCCACATCTTTTTAAAGGAGGAAGGAGTTGCCTTCAGAAAAGGAATCTTGCGCAGTTCCGTTGCCAACGGAACTATTCCGTTGTCAACACACTATAAAAATGGAAGGAAATTAAAGCAAAATATTCTCCTAACAGCTAAAAAACTAATGGTCTGTTGCCAACAAATATACAACACAAATCGACAGCCAATGTCAGGGGAAGAAATCTTGAACAGGCCAGTTCCATTGTCAACTCAGTGGTCCGTTGTCAATGAACCACTTCCGTTGACAACGGAACTAGCCAGAAATAGGGAATTTGCATATTGTACTCTCTTTTCAATAATAATTAAACTTCTCACCAAACTAAACCCACACTAGAGCTAAGAAGCTTGCTCCCACACCTTAAAATGCTCTCTTGAAATCTTTTGCATGCGTGACGACTTCTTATTCTTCTGAGATAGGCAGGATGCGACCGAGACATTTCCGAGAACTTGATCGTTGACTATCCAGCTTAAGACATTCTCACACAAATATATTAGTAGCTCAGAGTAGTTTTAAATATCATCAAACTGATGACAATATTAATCACAAGGCATGGAAGTATGGTTGGGTCTCAGACGTGCATAACGCAGCGGAAAACAAAAATATTTGTCCAAAACCCATTCCGAGGATCCGTGCGTATCGGTTAAATCAAAGAAATAAATCTTAAAGATACCTTTCGGATTACGCTTAATTCGTGATGTTCAAACCATGCTTGTTGTCCATGCGCCTCTAAACCGGTTGCCGTCCTAACCGATTTTCCGTCTGTCTAGGCCGTCTAGGTCGGATCATGCGGAAGTCATCTACCGCACACAAAATCGGTCTCCTTCAAAACTCTCAACAAACCGTTCTCATCTTCTTAGGCCGAATAGATCACAAGGGCCGAAAGTATGAACGCCTCTACCGGTGTCCACACGAACAAACTTCTTAAAACGGGAAGAAGAACAATATATATGCTAGTAGCTTGTTCTCTTCTTGCATAAGAAAACTCTTCTTATTTTATCTCACAAAAGATGTATATAATTTCTCTCATATAATCGCACTCTTTCATTTTTGTCATACAAAAAGAAAGCACCCTTTCATAATTTTGTCATACAAATTAGAAAGTATATTCTCTCTTTTCTCTCACAAAAGAGAATGTGAAATAATGAGAGAGAGAGAGAGCGAGAGAGAGAGAATGATGTGTTGTGTTGTGAATTTGGAGCCCTAATATAGAGGTGAAGAGTCATGTCTCTTCACACTAAAAGATGTGTATGACATCACTCATCATTATCCATATGCCATCATCTAGACTCTTCTAGATTACATGATCTTTTGTGCTCATAGTCTTTATATACATATATATCACATTTTATCACATAAGATAATATATTTTGTGACATTCTTGTGGAACTCACCATATAAGTCGCTAGGATTTTCTGCGCTTGTTTCAGTTTGTACTTTGTGTGTGACCCTGTAGGTTCACTTAATGTTGGCAATAGACTTAACAGTCTATAAATCATGAGCGGACTCTAGGAAGCCATCATGACTACCCAATTTAAGTGAATATCGGTGATCCGATTTATCTAATCAACAATCACGTATTTAGTCCCTTTGTCACCTGATATCTATATCGATCATAAGGCATGTAATACGTCATCCTTATATTGATCGATTAATATTTCTTGATCCCAAATTAAACTGAAGAAGAACAAATGACAGTAATAACTCTTATTAATTCATTTGAGTATGACCATACATTTCTTCAGTTCAATTCATCAAGAGGTCTAAAGATATCTCTCTCATTTATGAGAGGAACAAATCCGTCTTGATTGCACTCATCCCTCTACATGATTCATTAAATACATAATCATAACCGCTATGATTACCCGGTTAAAGCAGTGTTAGATTATATTAAAGTATAAAATTACTCATGTTGAGAACCGAGACAATCTCAGGTCAAAGGACCATAAATACTTTATGTTACAAGAATCACTAATGACGTAAAATATGTAGCATTCTTATGGTGGGTCAGTCCAGTATATGGTCTCTGACATACACCTATGTTAATGACTTAATAACTCTTTATCCACGATCAGTAAAATATGATCATCAGTCAACTAACATACTGGCGTAAATTTATAGCTTGTATATAAATATATATTTATATGTATCCGCAAGTATATTTGTCTCCACAAATATCCTATAAATGACCAGGAACGATTTAGAATAACATTCATAACATTTTATAGTTTTACTATCAAAGTCACGCACTTTGATGACATAAAGCTGAATTGCATATTCGTGGTTTATTTTAATTATATTAAAATAACCTATACGCACATATTATATGAAATATCTTAGAGTAAATATTATGTTTGTTATTATAATCCATCATCTAGGTCACAAACACTTTGGCCTAGGGCATAACACCATCAATCTCCCACTTGCACTAGGCCAAATCAACCAAGTATCTCATACTCATTGATCTACGTGGTATCACATACCAGTTGGCCTAACATGATCACCATCATTTGCGGGATTAGGTTCGTAAATGGATTATCAAACATTGTCATATTCAAATACTTTGTATATTTTTATGTCCACCATAATCTAGGAAAAATACTTGATCCTTCTCAAGTATATAATCATACCCTTGATTATTATTTAGTGACTTTCACTAAGATTAAACTTATGTGTGCTTGTTACACTTAATTCACATCATATGTAATTATGCTCCCACTGAATTTCTTGTCAACATAAGATTTATCTTTAATTTTTGATAAACCAAACTGTTTGGTTATTTCATCAAATAATAAATATTCACCTAGAGATGTTTGCTTTAATTCATAAATGAATTTATGCAACTTGCAAACTCTTTTCAAAATTCTTAGGATAGACAAAACTCTCAAGTTGTATCATATACATACTTTCATATGTTTCTATTAAGAAACAATGTCTTGACATCCACTTGGCATCTTTCATACTATGAATATATGCCCAAGAAAATTCTGAAATATATTAGCATGATGACTTGGAAAAACATTATCATAGTATATACTATGAGTTTAACTTAATCGCAAATCATGCATTATATGTTTGCACATTATCCATGTTGGTCTTTCTTTTAAAACCGTATTTCTATTTGATGGATCAATCAAATTCCAAACTTGATTGTCTGACATGGATTACATCTCAACTTTCAAAGTCTCTAACCATTAGAGCCTTGATTCATCATATTCTATTAGTAGAATGTGAACTCATCATCTCTGAGTACGAACTTTTTATCATTAGACATGAAAAATCTATATATTTTCGGGCCTGCGATAAATTCTAATAGATCTACATGAATACACTTATGTTATATAATCAGACTCTTCAACATCTTGACGATCTAGTTTATTAATTACATACTCAACCACTAGTTGAAATCTGAATTAATTTCCATCCGAGCATTACGGTTAGTATGTGGAATTTGAATTTTTCAAATTTACTCCTACTAATTCTTTTGGAAACACTTCTTCCAAAGAGATATAATTTTCGAGTAACAAACACTTTGTTCTCATATTAGTTATAGAAGTAATATCCTTTACTTTTCTTAGGATATACACAAACAACCATTGATCCGATTAGATGCATGATGCTTCAATCAAGTATCATATCCTCAAATCTTAATAAAAAGATAATCCGATACACCTACCAGTTTATATCGCATATGGAGTCTTTTACAACCGCTTTAAATGGAATTATATTCAGTAGGAACGCAATAAGAACGTAACCCCGAAATAAATAGAAGATATATTTGACTCATCATGGTCGAACTATATCTAATAAAGTTCGATATCGTTATCATGATGATCAAACACTTGATTCTCGACTCCTCGATCCCATCAAAGAAATTTAATTTTTTGAAGCCAAGTTTTATTCTCTACTTCATTATTTATAAATTTTGAACTTTTCAAAATATTTAAATTTATTGGTTCAATAAAGTGATGAAGTAGTTTTCTCCAGCACCTTCACTCATTGATGAACATATATCACTATGTATGAGAGACAATAAGTAACTTTCTTTCACCTTACTTTGTGAAAAACGTATATGCCATCTTATCTAATAAATAAGTTACACATGTCTCAAATGATTCAAAATCAAATGAATTTGAAAATTCATCTTAATGGATTTAATAAATATTCATTTTATTTAAGTAGACCAAGCGCCAATGCTAGATTTAAATTCTTAATATTAATATTATAGATGGACTTATAATTATCTTGTTCGATATAACACATAAGGTAATTTTTCTATTCGAACATTTCCAAAGAAAAATGACCTTTGTGAATGGTGAAATTATTATTCTCAATTATAAATTAATGATCATTCTTAGTTAAACTCGAACTATAAATAATATAAAATTTATTGTCGACATTAAATAACAATTATTTATGTCGGCAATAAGTCCAAAAGGACAATGTAAATAAATGAGTTGCTTGAGAAAATGCGGCAACTTTTGCTACATTTGTTACTCATCTGTTAACATCATATTTTCTCAATAGTCTACAACTTAGTCAGCATATTTTCACAAATGTGTGATTCACATTGTGTATCTAATACACATGATGTGAAATAAATAAGTTAATTTCTATAACAAAAATACTTGAAGCGGTAGTCACACTACCCTTTCTTTCCCTTTTCATATCTTCTTGAGAAATTATGGTTTCTTTCAATGAACCAATTCATTGCGAAAGATACTAATTTCTTACCTAAGGCTGAAGCCCCGGCAACATCTTGTCCTTATCTTTGGGAGTACTTTTTACGTTCCTTTTAAGCACGAGAACATTATTGACAACACTTGTCCATGTTCATTTTAACGATTATAAGCATCTTATGATATCTGTCCTTCTCAAGGACCTATTGTGAGACATAAATAGATATAATATTCGAATTGAATAATATGCAAAGACTATTATTCTTTAAATATTTCATATAATGGCTCCCACTATTTTTAATCAAATCAATAACCCTGAATCGCATTGATTCGGAAACTTTCAATCCATGAAGTTTCATAGTGAGACAACATCCATTTTTCAATTAAGTCCCAAGTGAGCTTTGGCTCATCGCCCAGAACTTAACTTATTTAGGTAGGAATAATTCCAATTGTATCTCATACAACTCTTAAACAACATAGGATAAGTATCATATGCCCGACGTATATATCCTATCGTATGCCCCGAGCCTAAGTCCGACTTGATAGCCCAGTTAAATCAAACCATGTCTAATCATCGGCAAAATAGTACCCAACACACTCAGCTTTGGCATGACCTATGTTGGCTCCCATTTCCCGCATTCTCTCCTCCTAAGATTGTCCCTACATATCCAGCTTTGGCATGACCTATGCTGGGTCAATCAGAGTATCGAGAGATTTAGACTTATGGAAGGTATTTCATGACTTAATATTATTTAGATGGATTTTGAATTTAATATTATATGTTATTATGCAATCTTCAAAGAACATCACATGTACCAATAGAATAAAGATAATAACGATGATATATCATGACCTTGATCTTTATGAACTAACATAAGATTTCCTAATATATATTTCATCTCCATGAAATTTTTTCTTAGATTGTATATGAAAATCTTATCTCCATGTATAGAAATCGATGAACTCTTTCATCGCCATGATGTGTGGTTAAAAATGAACTTGTCATCTTAATGATGTATTCATTATGGACAATGAACTCCTTCATCTCCATGATGGATATGTTATGCCTAATGAACACATTCATTATATCAACACGTATCAACAAATATATCAAATATAAACATAATCATATTATGTTTCGATTATTTACCCATTTATAAAATATATATATATATATATATATATATATATATATATATATATATATATATATAAGGCTTACGAATTCGAATTCGGGGCGCGGTCGTCATTGTCAATATTTGACAAGTCAAAAATTAATATTTGATTTGGTCAACATTTGACTAGGTTAACAATCAACATTTGATAAGGTCACCAGTCAATGGTCAACATTTTGACTAGGTCATGATCAACTTTTGACCAATTCAATGGTCAACAGTCAAGGGGTAAATTAGTGTAGTCAACTGTCAACAATTAACAGTCACTACAATCAACAATCAATATAGTCCATAGTCAATATAGTGGGTCAACAGTCAACTGTCAACATGGTCAACACCTGGTCAACTTTGTCAACACATAATTTTCTACACATTAATTCATCATATGCATCTTTTCATAAATTCAATGCGTCACATGCAACTTTTCATGAAATAATGCATCACATGCACCTTTTCATGAAATAATGCATCACATGCACCATTTCAAAATTGGTAATTCTTGATATGCACCCATTCATGAAAACACAACTATTAAAGAGGTCGCAACTCTTGCGATTGCACCTTTTCAGTCGTACCTATTGGTTACGCATGTCAATTACACCCGTTAGTCGCACCCGTTGGTCGCACCTCTTGGTGGTATCCGTCGGTCGCAACCTTTCATCGCGTCTTTTGGATGTGACATTTGGATTACATCCTTTTGGTCACAACCTTTAGTCGCACCCATTGGCCGCAACTCTTTAGACACAATCTTTTGACACATCCCTTGGATGTGACATTTGGATCGCATACTTGGTCGCACCCATTGGTCGCAACTCTTGGACTCAACCTTTGGATCGCATCCCTTGGCGGCATCTTTTGGACACAACTTCTGGATCACATCCATTCATCGCATCTTTTGATCGCATCTCTTGGACATAACTTTTGGTCACATCTGTTGGTTGCACCCGTTAGTCACACCTGATGGTCACAACCTTTAGTCGCACCCATTGGCCGAAACTCTTTAGACACAACCTTTTGACGCATCCCTTGGATGTGACATTTGGATCGCATACTTGGTCGCACCCGTTGGTCGTAACTCTTGGACTCAACCTTTGGATCACATCTCTTAGCGGCATCTTTTGGACACCACTTCTGGATCACATCCATTCATCGCATCTTTTGATCGCATCTCTTGGACATAACTTTTGGTCACATCTGTTGGTCGCACCTTTTGGTCACAACTCTTGCTCGCAACCTTTGGATCATATCATTTGGTCGCACCTCTTTGACGCAACTCTTGGATGTGACATTTTGATTGCATACTTGGTCGCACCCGTTGGTTGCAACTCTTGGACTCAACCTTTGGATCGCATCTATTGGCGGTATCTTTTGGATACAACTTCTGGATCACACCCATTCATCGCAGCTTTTGATCGCATCTCTTGGACATAACTTTTGATCGCAACTTTTGGTCATACCCATTAGTCGCACCTGTTTGTTACAACTTTTGGTCACACCTCTTGGTCGCAACCGTTCGTCGCACCCTTTTGGACATAACATTTGAATCGTATCTGTTGGTCACACTCTCTAGTCACATCCTTTGGTCGCAACTTTTGGATGTAACTTTTGATCGCAACTTTTGATCATACCCGTTAGTTGCACCTTCATAGTTAAATTATTTAATCAAACACTTGACTCAGATCATTTGATACAATGATATTTTTCTCGAGGCATTAGTGTATGATAAAGTTTCATACTCTCACGGTTATATAATGTCTAGTTAGAAGCAAATTTCTTCCTTGTCCTTGAATAATGGATCAAACTTTAAGTTTGTTAACAGATCAAATTCATCAGAATATAATATTAAATAATAAGGCAAATGTAAGTGCAAAATATCACAGAGAACAATTTCGCCTCTTGTTTTTGTTTTATCAGCAAAATGAGAAGTACCATATCTGACTTGGGATCTAGTAAATTCTAATGCTAATGTTAAACAAGTTGGATAATATAATAATGAAATGAAGTCCAAATCAGGTCAATTTTGAGAGGAATAAAACTAAACTCTGGTTAATTTAAACTTGGTTAATGGACTTGATAATTTGGTATTAATGATTAAATAATCTGAACATGTTATCAAATAAGAATTCACCTTTAGATTGATAGTTCAGATCTATAAAATAGATAAATATTGGATGAATAAATCAAAATATTTAATAGAAAATATTAAGTAAAATTAAGAACAAGCCTGATGTAGGCCATGCGATCGAGTCGCGACTGTTCTAAAAGTGAATTATGCCCCCTTGTACATGGAATGTCGGTGATCATACCTCCAAGATTTTACATCTCGAGCGAATTCTCGAATCCATGCAGGTAGCACAGTCACGGAATGGATGGTGTTCATTTCGAAAGAAATGAAGCTTTTAGTACCGATTTTTTAACCAAGCTTCTACTTGAATGTAGTTAGGAAAAGAATTGAGAATATTTTTATCTTGCTTTTATATTTTATTTAGATGTGGAATATTTCTTGATGAGAGGAGATATTTTTTCTGTAAAGAAGAGCAAAAAGAGAGCTAAGAATTATAATAGCCCCTTTTCTAATTTAAGAGCCAATCAAAGGCAAAGAGAGAAGAAGACATTTGTCTGTTCTTATTCTCAAGTTTATTGTACTATATATCAAGTATGGTATAATGTAAATTTAATTAAGACAAGAAATATTCTCCTTCATAAATTCTCTTTGATCTTCTCTATTATTTCATTATTTAGAATATCTGACAATATAAATATTTTTTTTGATGAAATTTAGAAAGGGCTTTAAATATCCCTCTTCTAAATGCAAAATTTTTACTATTTTCTTTTTATTTGTAGAGTTTTTATTTATTTTTTACAAGAAAAAAGGATAAAAACTATACAACCTACTGTAATAATCTAAAAACCAGGAAAAGTAAAGGCCCAAAACATTTGGCACATCCAACCAAGAGAAATATCTCTTTGTTTTCTCCACATCGAAGAGACCAGAAGGCCAGACAAATGTCTTTGTCCCTCTCCTTGTCTTTCGTCTCCTCTACTTCTCTTCTAGGTTCATTTTTCTCAGAAACCCACTCTCTTCTAATAGCTCCTCCATGAGCGAAGCTTCACTTCTTTTTTCCTCTATAAATGCGCGTCGACATCTCTCATTCCATACAACAAATTGATAGAGACTAGAGAGTTGTTTGAGTCATAGAGAACTGTTAGTCTCTGTTAGCATCTCCACTGCTTTTGAGAGATCAGTTCTTTCCACTTCCACCGAATTAAGAGCATTCCCAAACAGCACCCAGTGTTGGCGTACGAAATCGCATTCGACTGTTAAGTGTGGCACTATTTCCACTTCTTTGAGGCAGAGGTGACAGTGATTAACTAGATGATGACCCCTCTTCTTCAAATTATCTTGGGTCAAGATTTTGTTCTGCTTGCTAATCCACAAATGGATTAACATTTTGAGAGGTAATTTTATTTTCCATAAGTTTTTGAGGTTATTTGGCGAGTGATTCTTATTTATCATCTGTTTGTAAGCGCTGCTTACTGAAAAGTCACCTTTTGAGGACTCTCGCCATTTGATTTTATCACTATTTTGAGTTGTGGTTGTGTTTTGTATAATTATTGAGAGCTCTTGTAATTCCTGAAGAGTTTTCTTTGAAAGCCTCTCTGAGATCTGGAAAGCATTTATAATAGGCTAGTGTTTCGCCCTTCTTCTCAACATATGAGTGTAGGATTGCCATTTGATAGCATAATACCCCCATTATGCCAATTGTTACACCGGCAATTAATTAACTTACCATTCCCCACTTCAAACTCTGTACTGTCATAAAACCACCCTATCTGTCTCCTTATCTCTCTCCAAAAATGTGAGTCATTATTATGAATGACCCCTGGTTCTCCCTTTTCAATCTGGGACATTAGATTATTCCAATCTAAATCCTCTTCTTTTCTGAAATACTTCCATAGCCATTTTATCAATGTGGCATCATTAAACAATCTGAGATTCACAATTCTTAGACCCCCACATTCTTTTGGTCAACATACTAGATCCCAAGAAACTAGATTATATCCCGTTTCTTTTTTCCCTTTCCACAAAAAAATTTTATGAATTGCATCATTCTCTTCTATTATCCAGGTGGTAAATTGAAGACTGAAAAGGACCAGTAAAGAGGAGAGAACTGAGTTGATTAGAATCAATCTTCCTCCTCTATTGAGTAGTTTTCCTTTCCAGCCAAGAAGCATCTTTTGAAATTTCTGAATAAGGTCTTTGTAATCCTCCTTTCTCGGGTTTGTGTAATGAAGGGGAGGGATAGCCGAGGTATCGAAAAGACAGATCAGAACAGGGGCATCCCATGAAGGTGTTCAACATTCCATAATTATAAATTAGGAAGGAGATTTCTTGGGAATAAGGTTTCTTGGCAAGAAGATTTCGTTATTACTATTTATTTTTTTATTTTCTATTTTATCTTTTATATTAGGCAGTATTGTAGGTAATTGTTTCTTTTGACAATCCTCAGGCCTTGTCTATATAAATGGTCTATTAGCTATTTTAAGAGACAGCCAATCAATTATTAATAAAACTATTTTCTTGAGTTTAGTGATACTCCTCTTGTATCATATCCAGTCTTTATTCCTCTTTCAATTATTCGCTTCCGTCCACCATTAGCTGGTACCAGAGCAAGTTAATGTTAGTAGTATGCCCTAGGCCAATGTATTTGAGACCTAGATGTATGGATTGTGTTAAACAAATATTATTTTTATTTAGAGATATTATATATAATAAATGCGTATTGGTTATTTTATTATTATTACTAAAATGAAATTTGAATATGATATTCAGCTTTACATCATCAAAGTATGTGACTTTGATAGTAAAACTATAAAGTATTATGAATGATATTCTAAACTGTCTCTGATCATTCATAGGATGTTTGTGAGACAAACATACTTTATGATAAGCTATAAATGTACATCAGTATGTTAGTTGACTGATGGTCACGTTTTACTAATCATGAATAAGAGTTATTAAGTTATTAACATAAGTATATGTTAGAGACCATATACTGGATTGACCCACCATGAGAATACTACATGGTTCGTGTCATTTGTTATTCTCAGTAAAGAATGTATTTGTAATCCTTAGACTTGAGATTATCTCAGTTTCCTACATGAGAAATTTTATACTTTAATATAATCTAACATCATCTTTAACCGGGCGGTCATAAAGATTATAATTAGGTATATAATAAATTATGCGGAGGAAAGAGTTTAATTAAGATAGGATTTGTTCCTCTCATAAATTGAGAGAGATATCTTTAGGCCTCTTGATGATTTGATATCTTTAGGCCTCTTGATGATTTGATTGAAGAAACGCACGGCCGTGCTCAAGTGAATTAATAAAGAGTTATTAATGTCATTTCATGTTCAATCAAATTCGGTGTCAAGAATTATTTATCGACCAACATAAGGTTGACACATACCATGCCTTATGGACGATATAGATATCGTGTAACAAAGAGATACAATGCATGACATAAATTAGGTTTGATCGAATCATCTATATTTGCTTAATTTGGGTAATCATGATGTCTTGCTAGAGGCCGCTCATGATTTATAATCCATTGTGATTATTGCCAACATTAAGTAAACCTACAGGGTCACACACAAAGAACAACTATTGAGACGTACACAGAAAAATCATAACTTATGTGATAAGTTGTATGGAGAGCTACATAGTCAAGTGACACATCAAATCCTACATCTTATATGATAAGGTATGTTGCATATATGGTTACATAGTTACCATGCACATAGGATATGAAACTTATGGACTATGTAGGCACAAGAGACACCCCAAAATCAGATTAAGGAATATAATATTTTTGTCCAAATTTTGTGAGACAAAAAGGAGAGAAAAATCCGAAAATTATTCTCTTGTATTTCTGTGAGAGAAATGAAGAATGGATACTAGCATATATCGTTCTTTATCCGTTCAAAGGGGTTGTACGTGTGGATACCGGTAGAGGACGAAGCGAAGTGCGGCGTCTTTTACTATGAATTTGTCATCTAACGTCTTTCATTCGCAGTGTACTTTCTCATGGTAAGATATGCCAAATTTTATTAATAATGGTAGTTGTGAGAATGTTGTTTCAACAATTATAATTGATGAATTACTTTTACAAGACGTGAAACACCATAAATCTTATAAATTATCATGGATTCAAAATAGAAACTCTCTTAACATAGGAACAAAGTGTTTAGTGAGTTTTTCCATTGGGTCTAAATACCGAGATGAGTTTTGGTGTCACGTAGTACCTATGGATACATGTCACTTACTTCATGATGGATCTTGGCAATATGACCATAAACTTTCTAATAACGATTTTACAAATATCTATTCTTTTTAGAATGAAGAAAAAATGGAGATACTCAAACCATTAAAATTTGAAGATCTACCCAATCAAGTTATTGCAGAGAATAATATCTTTATCATCAAAACCCCATTTCATGAAACAATTGAGGAATCTGAGGTAGTAAAATGGATTCTCTCTCAAAACCGAAAGCTAGGTGATCCAACAAAACTAAAACACGAGACTTTATCCTAGATGAAATACCTCCCGAACTTCCATTTGTTAAGGTTGCGAAGTGGTATGCCTCGAGATATCAAATTCTGTGACGTAATATGAATCACGGAAGGTGCAATAGGAGGTAGCGTAAGCGTGGTTGGTTCAAAGAAGGAAATTTAACTGATATACATGTCAGTAAGGACTGCTTCATATCAAACTGACTTGAAAATATCAAAACTCGTGTTGATGGCTCTGTCAAGGTTCTGGAACGCATCGATGATAACTCTTACAAGATTGAGCTTCCAGGAAATTATGGAGTCTTAGTAATTTTCAATTTTAAAGATCTCACTCCATATTATGAAGATGAAGAAATAAACTTAGGACGAGTTCACGCGTAGCTGAAGCGAATGAAGGCATTCAACATTCCCTAATTATAAATTACGAAGGAGGTTTCTTGGGAATAAGGTTTCTTGGCGGGATCCCCGTTTTTCGGGGCCGCGCCCCGAACCCCGCACTCACGCAAAGATTAATCGTAGACCCCGAATTTCATATTCGTAACGCCTTATACATATTTCGTAAAATGGTTTTAAAGTACAACATAATGCATATAACATGGCCTATTAGATATGTGTTGAATAATTGTGATTTGTGTGTGATGATGTGATGTGTGTAATATATGTATGTATGTAAAAACGGGCATGGTTCCGTTCTTGGTTGATGTGATGTAATTTATTTTGATGGTTAATTGTGACGGGCATGGTTCCGTTCATTTTATATATAATATAACTACCACGATCATACACATCATGGAGATGAAGGAGTTCACCATCCACTTCATACGCATCATGGAGATGATACAGTTTACCATCCACCTCATACACATCATGGAGATGAAGGAGTTCACCGTCCACCTCATACACATCATGGAGATGAAGGAGTTCATCAATGCCTTGTGGTTGAATGTATCTTAGGAAATGATCTTAATGATTGGCTCATTTAGATCATCAAGGCCATGTTATATCATATCATATTTATTTTATCTGTGCATGTGATGTTCTGTGATGAAATACGTGATAAAATAAACAAAAGATTAAATATAACAATCCCTCATATAATATTGAATCATAGAAATGCCTCCCATGTATCTATACTTATTATCCCTTCGATCATGCAAAATTTGGGTATGCCAAAGCATAGTGAATTAGCATAATCTTAGGGTGATGAGAAGCGAGAAATGGTGATTCTCGATATTTAGACATGGTTAGATTCAACTGAACTATAAAGTCAGACTTGGGTTCGGGGCATATGATAGGATGCATACGCCGAGCATATGATGCTCATCCTATGGATTAAACGAGAGTTGTATGCGATACAATTGGAAACGTTCCTACCTAAATAATTAGGTTCTAGGCGATGAGCCAAAGCTCACTTGGAACTTGATGAAATATGGATCTTGGCTCACTATGAAATTTAAAGTTAAAATTTCCGAATCAATAAATTTGAGGGTTATTGATTTGTATAAAATAGTGAGAGTTAAAATTATATTAAAATATCTCAAATCACATATTAATATAAACCTGCATTTAATTCTGTGTAGAAAATGGCAACAAACAACACATCAACTTTAACATTGCGATCCGTCCTTGAGAAGGACAAGCTCAATGGGAAAAACTTCCTTGACTGGCATCGGAATTTGAGAATTGTTCTCAAACAAGAAAGGAAGAACTATGTCCTTGAAAGGCCCATTCCTAACCAGCCCGCTGATGATGCTGATCAAGAAGTGATAAACACTTATGCCAAGCATACAAGCGACTCTAATGATGTGACATGTCTCATGTTGGCCACCATGGATGCCGATCTTCAAAAGCAGTTTGAAAATTTAGAGGCATTTCCAATGTTGGCATAGCTCAAGGAAATGTTCCAAGAGCAAGCTAGAAATGAGAGGTATAATGCACATTGTGCATTAGCAAGTTGTAAGATGGTTCCCAACTCCTCGGTGAGTGCTCATATTCTGAAAATGAAAGGGTACCTTGATCAACTTAAGAAACTAGGGGCAAAGGTTGGCAATGAGATGGCTACCGATTTGATCCTTAGGTCTCTTCCTCCGAATTTCAAGCCATTTATAATGAACTATAACATGCATAACATGGACAAGAGTATCACCGAGTTGCACGGCATGCTGAAAAACTTCGAGGGGACTATGAAGACAAATGTTGTTAACGATTGTTCTCTTGATTCAGAAAGGCAAGGGTCAAAAGAGAAAATTCAAGGGCAAAGTCAAAGGAAAAGGTAAGGGCAAGGTGTTGTCCGAACCTAAGAACAAGAAACCCAAGGAGGGTGTTTGTTTCTTCTGCAACAAACCAGGCCATTGGAAAAGAAATTGCCAGGCATACTTGGAGGATCTAAAGAAGAAGAAGAAGAGTAGTGAGACTACTACTTCAGGTATTAATGTTATTGAAATTAATTTATCTACTTCCTCATCTTGGGTATTAGATACCGGATGCGGTACTCACATTTGTAATAATGTGCAGGGGCTGCAAAGGAGTAGAAGATTAGCGAAAGGTGAAGTTGACCTGCAGGTGGGAAATGGAGCAAGAGTTGCTGCATTAGCCGTGGGCATTTATTTATTATCTTTACCTTCTGGAATTTCGAACGGACCAATAAAACGCGGGCTCAACTTCCCCTTTACCCCAAAACGCATCACACCGCGTGTTGGCGAAACTCGCAATAAAACATGATCGCCCGGCTGAAACTCGACGTGTCGATGTGCTGTATCAGCATACTTCTTCTGCCTATCCTGCGCGGTTTTCAGACGTTCTTTTATTCGTCGCAACTGCTCCGCACTTTCCTGAACTAAATCAGGTCCCAATGGCCGGTCTTGGCTTACTGGGTCCCAATAAAGCGGTGTACGACAACGTCTACCATAAAGAGCCTCGAACGGTGCCACACCAATGCTTGAATGATAGCTGTTGTTGTATGCAAACTCACATAAATGCAAATGGTCTTCCCATGATCCACCCATCGAAATTGCACATGCCCGCAACATATCCTCTAGCGTTTGAATAGTCCGTTCGGACTGTCCGTCGGTCTGGGGATGATACGCAGAACTAAAAACCAATTTTGTTCCCAAACCTGTCTGGAAACTTTTCCAAAACCGAGAAGTGAAACGTGTATCCCGATCTGAAACAATCTCCACAGGTGCACCATGATGCCTGAAAATAGTGCGTAGATAAATTCGGGCCATTTCCTCACCCGATGTCCCTTGCTTAAACGGGATAAAATACGCTACTTTAGTCAACCGATCTACCATCACCCAAATTGCATTATTACCCTGTCGAGTGCGGGGTAATCCTGTCACAAAATCCATGGTTATTCCTTCAAATTTACCTTCTCGGAGCGGTAGCGGTTGCAAGAGTCCTGCTGACTTTTTGCGCTCAGCTTTGACCTGCTGGCACACTAAGCACCTCGCCACGTAATCTGTCACATCTCTGAACATTCCTGGCCACCAATAATATGCACGAAGGTCTTGCTGCATTTTTGTCTCGCCAGGATGGATCGAATATCCGGACTCGTGTGCTTCTGCCAAAATATCATGTCGTAACCCTGCGGTATCTGGTACACATGCGCGTTTACCTAGGCGTAAAATACCCTCATTATCAATGACGAAGTACGGTGCCTTTCCTATCTCCATCTTCTTCTTGATTCGCTCAATCATCGGGTCGTTCACTTGTGCTAAGCGAATCCGCTCGATCATCATAGGCTGAATGTGCAAATTGGCAAGGAAAACTTGTGAAGCTGGGATTTGAACATAGATATCCATTCTCCTAAGATCTAAGAGAATATGCGGCTGCCTTGTTAATAACGCTGCGGCATTCCCATAGCTCTTGCGACTCAGTGCGTCTGCTACAACGTTGGCTTTTCCCGGGTGATACAGGATCGATAGGTCGAAATCGCACAATACCTCAAGCCAACGACGTTGCCTCAAATTCAACTCTCGCTGGTCGAAGATATACTTTAAACTCTTATGGTCTGTGAAGATCTTGGACTTCTCCCCATAGAGATAGTGACGCCAGACCTTTAGCGCAAAAACTACTGCGGCTAGCTCCAAATCATGAGTTGGGTAATTTTTCTCATAGGGTTTCAACTGTCGTGAAGCATAAGCAATGACTCTACGCTCTTGCATAAGCACGCACCCTAAACCTTGACGTGACGCATCGCAATAAACTTCAAACTCAACACCCTGAATGGGCACCGTGAGGATCGGCGCCGACACTAATCGATTCTTTAGCTCCTGAAAGCTCTGCTCTCTGGCTGCCGTCCACTCGAACTTCACTCCCTTTTGTGTTAGCTGAGTCAGTGGAAGTGCTAGTTTTGAGAATCCTTCAACGAAGCGTCGATAATAACCCGCAAGTCCTAAGAAACTACGAATCTCAGTCACTGTCTGCGGTCGTTGCCACTCAACAACTGCTTTTATCTTTTCGGGGTCTACTTTTAATCCGTCACGCGAAATCACATGCCCCAAAAATGCTACCTCTTCTAACCAAAATTCGCATTTCTTGAACTTGGCGTATAGCTGGTTGCCTTGAAGGGCATTTAACACGATCCACAAGTGCTCCGCATGTTGCTCCCGATCCCGAGAATAAACCAGTATATCATCAATAAATACTACCACAAACGAATCAAGATAAGGTCTAAGCACTCTTTGCATCAAATCCATGAATGCGGCTGGAGCATTTGTCAGCCCAAATGGCATGACCAAGAATTCATAATGCCCGTAACGGGTGCGAAAAGCTGTTTTATCTACATCGCTAGGTCTGATCCTCAACTGATAGTAACCCGTACGTAGATCAATTTTTGAGAACACCGACGCGTCTTGTAGCTGATCGAACAAGTCATCGATGCGCGGAAGGGGGTACTTGTTCTTAACCGTGATCTTATTCAGCTCACGATAATCGATGCACAAACGTAAGGTTCCATCCTTCTTTTTCACAAAGAGAACGGGTGCACCCCACGGTGATACACTAGGTCGGATGAAACCCTTATCTAAGAGCTCCTGCAACTGAATCTTCAGTTCTTTTAGTTCTGCAGGTGCCATGCGGTAAGGAGCCTTCGATATTGGTCCAACTCCGGGCACGAGCGTGATCCCGAAGTCGATCTCTCGCTCTGGAGGCAAACCCGGCAACTCGTCCGGAAAGACATTCGCATAGTCCCGCACGACTGGGACATCCTCTACACACAAACTTCTTGAGTCAGATTGTACACACGCGAGAAATGCAACACAATCTTCAGACCCTGACATCAGATGAAGGGCAGCAACTGCTGAGATAATTGGCAAGTCATGACCAAGCCGACGGCCCCTAACACTGAGGCGCGTCCCATCGGACAACACGAAATGGACCTTCTGATCTCGGCATGCAATCGTCGCGCCGTGATGTGCTAACCAATCCATTCCCAAAATGGCATCGTAGTCAAACATCTCTAGAACCGTAAAATCTACAGGAAACTCGCGCTCGCCAATCATCACGGATTTACCCTCGCAACGGTCACTAACTGTCACTGTCTTGCCTAGCGGGGTACAAACCACAAGTTGTACAGTACTAGGGGTACACTCCCACTCATGAATTTTCACAAAACTACGGGACACAAAGGAATTACTAGCACCAGAATCAAACAAAAGGAAAGCGAGTGAACCCGAAATCATAAATATACCTGTCACGGGTCTTTGCTGCCGCCGGAGTGGATGCCGCGGCAGTCTCGATAGACGGTCCTACAGTTACCGCGTTCAATCGGACTCTACCCGGCCCTGCTGCCCGGGGTTGCTGACCACCTGCACGGGGCTGAGCTGTTGCTGGCAGGGCCAGTCTCCCCTGCCTCGGTGGGTTGGGGCACCTATTGGCAAAATGCCCGGATCCGCCACAATTGTAACACAGCCCTTGTGCCTTGAAACACTGACTGTCCTCATGGGCTTTCCCACAATGGCGGCAATAAGGCTGCTGCTGTCGCTGCGGGTGTGGTGCCGACTGGATCAGCTGTCTTTGCTTGAAACCTCTTCGGTCATCACGTGACCGCTTCCCCGGTCGATTCGGATTCCTACCGAAATTTGAGCGTGAACTCCCGGAACCTGATGAATCATGAGTCACAGAAACTCCCTTGCGTTTTGCCAAACTCTGCTCATAGTGGCGAGCAGCATTGCACACTTCAATAAAATCATAATCACTATCAAAACGATCCACCTCAAACTGTATCGATGGGTCCAACCGGTAAACAAACTCTTTGACTCTTTTATCATCAGTATTCACCTCATCGGGCGCATAACGGCTCAACCAATTGAAGTCTGTAATGAGCGCATCAACCGAGCGCCCGCCTTGCTTCAACGCCCGAAATTGCTCTTTAAACTGGCGTTTCGCCGAGTCAGGAATGTAGAACTCCTCGAACTCATCCTTGAAATCATCCCAAGGTATGTTCCCTTCTTGCCGGTCTACACCACGCTGAGCTTCCCACCACTGGAGGGCCTCGCCCTTTAGTTTTGTGGCTGCCACAATTACCTAGGATTCGTTTGGCACCTGAGCTAGGCGTAGAATCCTGGATGTTTCTAACAACCAATTGTCTGCATCAACCGGGCCTTGATCTCCGAAAAAGGATCGCGGGTCCATCCGGTTGAAGTTACGTATGTGGGTGACCAGGTCATTCTCCCTGCCACGTCTCGGGGCGTGGACCTGATCGGCAACGAGTCGAATCAAATTATTCATGAACTGCTCGGCATTACCCTCAGGTGGGGGAGGGGGCTGAGGAGGATCATGAGGGGGAGAGGGAGGAGGAGGAGGAGGAGGAGGAGGAGGAGGAGGAGGAGGAGGAGGCGGAGGAGGAAGGCCAACTCTTGCAGTGGCCTGAGCTTCAACCACCGGGGTTTGCTGCCTGATTCGACGCGACTCCCTGCGGGCTCTTCCTGCAGTAACGAGAGCTCTTCGGGGCGGCATCCTTCCCTGTGAACAAATATGCCAAAACTTAGAGTACTTGCTTTAAGAATCAAGAAATTGTTTAAGGTTGGCCCACACGCTTAAACTTTACCCCACTCGCTCTCGAGACAAAGACTTAAATTGTTATTTGAACTTTTGCTCTGATACCATATAAGCTGTCACACCTCGACACAAAGCATGACAACCCGCCGACACACTAGATGTGTGCTAGAGGCTCATATTCGTATCATAAATAGAGTTACAAATAACACAGAGATAATAAAGGGATTTAACACGGATAAGATACAACCAGAAAGGTTTGCGGAAGCGTACACATAAAAGATACATATGCCGAGGAAATATCAAACAAAGTGGGCACACATACCCGAAATAAAACTACAACAAATCTAGTAAGGTGTCGCTAACTCCGTGATCCTTGCTAATGCAGACGCCGACCTAGAACCACCTCATGGTGACAATGAACGATTACACCAGACGCGGGGTAGTAGCATTCGACTGCCCGTCGTTCCCATCTAGACCCAAAACAAGAAATACGAGAGGGATTAGTCAAAGAACTGACTAAGTGAGGAGTTAAGGGTCTAGCTTATTAAGACGGCCAACATGTCTCAAGCCGGTCCCAAATCTCACTCAGAAAATTAAGAAGCTGTTAAGAAAGGAATCATACAGAATCTTTCTCACTCTAGTCCAAAAACTTAAAATAAAATTTAAACTTGTAATTTAAAACTCATCATAATTTACTCTTATTTACTATAATAAAGAAAATATCATATTTTTAATTGAGGGGCCGACTAGTATTCAACTAAAGTGCCAAACAGAAGGGAGGGCTAATCACAATCTGTTTAGAATAACAAAAAGCTCGAGAACTGCGCATTCTCACACAAGAGCCTTGACGTCCCAGGATCCTTCGCGCCACCACCAAACTAACTCTGGATTTTCTCACTACGTATCGCAACTATCCTTCCCTCAAAACAAAAATCACGCTCACACATATATTTTCAAAAATCACAATAGCGAGGTAATCGTCCAGCCATAACACAAAAGTTTAGCGTGATTCACAAAATAATTAATTATTATCATAATATTGTCTTTCAAAATATCACAAAGGTCCTCCATAAAATTATTTTTTTTATTTTTTATTTTTTTATTTTTATTTGTATTTTTATTTTTCATACTCATAGTTATATTTAAAATTGCATATACTACTTAATAATACATGAATTCTACAATTTTAGAATTTTTCAAGTATGAATATGATCATAAATAAATATATAATTAAAAACAGATTCTATTTGTTCTAAAATATTAATCATAACTGAAATATTAATGCCATAAATTAACCTTAATTAATTGAGTTTAATTTGGGGCTAAACCGACACATTTATGGTCCAAAATTCACAAACTATCACATGTCTTAATAAGAAAAATAATTTTTAACCACTCACCTGCCCTGGAGGGAACTTGGGCTGCTGTATATGACTCCCCCAAATGAATATCTCGCACAAACGGTTCTTGTCATGCATTAAATCACAACATTTTAGCTTTATTTTCTCTCTTTTATTAAATTTAAAATTTTTCCAGAAACTATTAATTAAAAATAAATTCATTTATAAAAAGTACTCATTCCAACGATTCCGAGGATACCAAGAATGTCAAAAACTGACTTGAAATGAACCCGTTACGGCCAATTGTATCGTTCGGAATCCCTGAGGAATTCTGGAGTACCAAAACTGTGAAAAAGTAAATAAAATCCATTGAAAAAAGAAATCCAGGAATTCTGTCAGAATCCGGAATATCAAATCCCAAATCTGCAGGATTTATAAAACCAGTTTTTTAAAATATAGTTTTTCTGAACAGTGGGCCCTACATGTCATCGAAATAGACTACAAGGTTTTGAAAATTAAAGAAAAAAAAATTGATTTAAAATAGTAAACGATGGAATATAATAAAATTTTATATATTGAAGTTTCTCCAAATAATATTTATGATTTTCTGAGATTTTTGTATAATTTTCTGAGGAAATTTTATTTTCCATAAATATAATATTTTCTTATTCTGAAAAATCAGAAAAGAATAATTTAAAAATAGTAAAATATGAAATATGTCAAAATATTATATACAAAAGTTTCGTAAAAAAATAAGATCTATCTACTCTAATTTTTCCAGAATTTTCTGAGAAGATTTAAAATTTCACAATTTACGCAAGATCGGAAAATAATTCGGCAATAATAGTAAAAGACATAATTAGAGAAAACATAAAATACTAAAGTTGTTCAGAAAACAATAGTAAATGTACCTTTAAAATTTCATATTTTTCGGAATTTTTCTGAATTGATAGTGATTTTCTGAAGTGAGAGAAAAGAAAGATGAGAGAAATATTGCATGGGTTCTTTTATATAATTTCAAAGGGTATTTTGGTAATTTCATCGGGGTACACATGTCACTTCCAGCCAATCCACGTCCCCAACAGGTGTCCAGTGATAATTTGCATAAAAGTCCCTAATTTTCTGAAATTTATAAATTAGTCCCTGCAGATTCTTAAAAATTAATTATTCCATTATAAATAAATTCATAACTTTTTATTTACAAAATACTAGTTAATGCATTTTATATGAAAACGTTCACCATAAAATTTACATTCTAATGGTATAATTTATTTTTCCATGCCATAAGTATTTTTCGTTCAAAAATTTGTTTTACATAACTTTATCAATACCTTTACAAAGAAGTCCTTGTATGTATGATTTAATTTATGCATGATAAAGAAAAATTCATAACTTTTAATCTACAAAACGAAATTTTATGCATTTTATATCAAAATTTTCATCTTGAAATATAGAATCTGAAAACTTAATTTAATCATACATGCAAATAAATTTTATATTTCTAAAATTTACTTTTCTAAAAATGTTTGAAAAGTTCAGATTGAAACTAGGATTTTAAGAACCAGGAAATTAAATCCAACTTAGAAAACAAATTCTAAATAATATCAAATTCAAAATTTGATATCTTACAAGTGCCATCTTTTGTATGACAAAATGAAAGGGTGCGATTATATGAGAGGAATTATATACATCTTTTGTGAGATAAAATAAGAAGAGTTTTCTTATGCAAGAGGAGAACAAGTTACTAGCATATATATTGTTCTTCTTCCCGTTTTAAGAAGTTTGTTCGTGTGGACACCGGTAGAGACGTTCATATTTTCGGCGCTTGTGATCTATTTGGCCTAAGAAGATGAGAACGGTTTGTTGAGAGTTTTGGTGGAGACCGATTGTGTGTGCGGTAGATGACTTCCGCACGATCCGACCTAGACGGCCTAGACGGGCGTAAAATCGGTTAGGATTAAGCGTAATCCGAAAGGTATCTTTAAGATTTATTTCTTTGATTTAACCGATACGCACGAATCCTCGGATTGGTTTTGGACGAAATTTTTATTTTTCCGCCGCGTTATGCACGTCCGAGACCCAACAGTGGTATCAGAGCAACGTGCGTGTTTCGGTTAAATTGAGTCGGTATATATGTGATATATACTATTTAGAAACTATTTATAATTATAAGGCTTGCATATAGAGTATTCAAGTGTTGAATATTCTTAATAGAAAAGATGCGATTAATGGATATGATCCAAGAGTTGCATTCAAAGAATGCGACCAAAGGATATGACCAAAGAATGTGATTCAAACTATCTCTCAGAGATGCGATCAAAAGATGCGATGAATAGATGTGATCCAGAAGTTGTGTCCAAAAGATGCCACCAAGGGATACGATCCGAAGGTTGCGTCCAAGTGTTGCATCCAAGAGTTACGACCAAGAAATATGATCCAAAGGTCACGACCAAGGATTGCATCAAAAAGGTGCGACCAAGGAATGCGATCCAAAAGTTGAGTCCAAGAGTTGAGACCAAAGGGTGTGACTAAAGGGTGTGACCAACGGATACGATCAAAATGTCACATCCATAAGGTTGCGACGAATGGGTGCGACCAAAAGATGCGACTAACGGGTGTGACCAAGGGATGTGATTCAAATGTCACATCCAAAAGACGCGACGAAAGGTTGTGACCAACGGATGCGATCCTAATGTCACATCCAAAAGACGCGACGAAAGGTTGCGACCAACGGATGCGACCAAAAGGTGCTACTAACGGGTGTGACAAAGGGATGCGATTCAAATGTCACATCCAAAAGACGCAACAAAAGGTTGCGACCAACGGATGCGACCAAAGGGTGCGACCAAAAGGTGCGACTAACGGGTGTGACCAAGGGATGCGATTCAAATGTCACATCCAAAAGACGCGACGAAAGATTGCGACCAACGGATGCAACCAAAGGGTGCGACTAAAGGGTGTGACTAACGGATGCGATCCAAATGTCACGTCCATAAGGTTCCGACGAATGGGTGCGACCAAAAGGTATGACTAACGGGTGTGACCAAGGAATGTGATTCAAATGTCACATCCAAAAGACGCGACGAATGGGTGCGACCAAAAGGTGTGACTAACGGGTGTGACCAAGGAATGCGATTCAAATGTCACATCCAAAAGACGCGACGAAAGGTTGCGACCAAAGGGTACGACTAAAGGGTGTGACCAACGGATGCGATCCAAATGTCACGTCCATAAGGTTGCGACGAATGGGTGCGACCAAAGGGTGTGACTAAAGGGTGTGACCAATGGATATGATCCAAATATCACATCCAATAGGTTGCGACTAACGGTTGCGACCAAGAGGTACGACCAACGGGTGTAATCGACATGCGCAACTAAGAGGTACGACCGAAAAGGTGCAATCACAAGAGTTGCGACGTCTTGAATAGTTGTGTCTTCATGAAAGGGTGCATACCATGAATTGCCTTTTTGAAATGGTGCATGTGATGCATTATTTCATGAAAAGTTGCATGTGATGTATTGAATTCAAGAAAAGATGCCTATGATATATTAATGTATAGAAAAATGTGTGTTGACAAAGTTGACCAGGTGTTGATCATGTTGATCATGTTAACAGTTGACTGTTGACCCACTGTGTTGACTGTGGACTATGTTGACTTGTTGATTGTATTGATTGTTAATTGTTGACAGTTGACTACACTAATTTACCCCTTGACTGTTGACCATTAAATTGGTCAAAAGTTGATCATGACCTGGTCAAAATATTGACCATTGACTGTTGACCTTGTCAAATGTTGACCAAATCAAATATTGGTTTTTGACTTGTCAAATGTTGACAATGACGACCGTGCCCCAAATTCGCATTCATAAGCCTTATATATATATATATATATATATATATATATATATATATATATATATATATATATATATATATATATATATATATATATATATATATTTTTATAAATGGTTAAATAATCGAAACATAATATGATTATGTTTATATTTGATATATTTGTTGATACGTGTTGATATAATGAAAGAGTTCATTAGGCATAACACATCCATCATGGAGATGAAGGAGTTCATCATCTATCATGAATACTTCATTAAGATGACAAGTTCATTTTTAACCACACATCATGACGATGAAAGAGTTCATCGATTTCTATACATGGAGATAAGATTTTCATATACAATCTAAGAAAAATTTCATGGAGATGAAATATATATTAGGAAATCTTTATGTTAGTTCATAAAGATCAAGGCTATGATATATCATCGTTATTATTTTTATTCAATTGGTACATGTGATGTTCTTTGAATATTGCATAATAACATATAATATTAAATAAAATCCCTCAAAACAATGTTAAGTCATGAAGTGCCTTCCATAAGTCTAAATCTCTCGATACTCTAATCGGCCCTCCATAGGTCATGCCAAAGCAGGGTATGTAGGGACAATCTTAGGAGGAGAGAATGCGGGAAATGGGAGCCAACATAGGTCATGCCAAAGCTGAGTGTGTTGGGTACTATTTTGCCGATGATTAGACATGGTTTCATTTAACTGGGCTATCAAATCGGACTTGGGCTCGGGGCATACGATAGGATATATACGTCGGGCATATGATGCTTATCCTATGTTGTTCAAGAGTTGTATGAGATACAATTGGAATTATTTCTACCTAAATAAGTTAAGTTCTGGGCAATGAGCCAAAGCTCACTTAGGACTTAATTGAAATATGGATCTTGTCTCACTATGAAACTTCATGGATTGAATGTTTCCGAATCAATGCGATTGAGGGTTATTGATTTGATTAAAAATTAGTGGGAGCCATTATATGAAATATTTAAAGAATAATAGTCTTTACATATTATTTAATTCGAATAATATATCTATTTATGTCTCACAATAGGTCCTTGAGAAGGACATATAGCATAAGATGCTTATAATCGTTAAAATGAACATAGACAAGTGTTGTCAATAATGTTCTCGTGCTTAAAAAAATCGTAAAGAGTAATCCCAAAGATAAGGGTAAGGTGTCGCCCGAGGCTTCGGCCTTAGGTAAGAAATTATTATCTTTTGCGGTGAATCAGTTCATTGAAAGAAACCATAATTTCTCAAGAAGATATGAAAAAGTGAATGAAAGGATAGTGTGACTACTGCTTCAAGTATTTTTGTTATAGAAATTAACTTGTCTATTTCACATCATGTGTATTAGATACACGATGTGAATCACGCATTTGTGAAAATGTGCTGACAAAGTTGTAGACTATTGAGTAAATATGAAGTTAACATATGAGTGACAAATGTAGCAAAAGTTGTTGCATTTTCTCAAGTAACTCATTTATTTACATTGTCTTTTTGGACTTATCGCCGACATAAATAATTGTTATTTAATGTCGACAATAAATTTTGTATTATCTATAGTTCGAGTTTATCTATGAATGGTTATTAATTTATTATTGAGAATAATAATTTCACCATTCACAAATGTCAATTTTCTTTGGAAATGTTCCAATAGAAAAATTACTTTTTGTGTTATATCGAACAAGATAATTATAAGTCTATCTATAACATTAATTTTAGGAATTTAAATCTAGCATTGTCGCTTGGTCTAATTAAATAACATGAACATTTATTAAATCCATTAAGATGGATTTTCAAATTCATTTGATTTTGAATCATTTGAGACATGTGTAACTTATTTATTAGACAAGATGACATAAACGTCTTTCCAACGTAAGGTGAAAGCAAGTTACTTATTGGCTCTCATACATAGTAATGTATGTTCATCATTGAGTGAAGGTGTTAGAGAAAACTACTTCATCACTTTATTGAACCAATAAATTTGAATATTTTGAAAAGTTCAAAACTTTCAAATAATGAAGTAGACGATAAACTTGGCTTTGAAAAATCAAATTTCTTCAATGAGATCGAGAAGTCGAGAACCAAGTGTTTGATGATCATGATAATGATATCGAACTTTATTAGATATAGTTTGATTATGATGAGTCAAATATATCTTCTATTTCTTTTGGGGTTACGCTCTTTTTGCATATATGCTGAATATAATTTCATCTAAAGCAGTTGTAAAAGACTCCATATGCGATATGGACTGGTAGGTATATCAGATTATCTTTGTCAAGATTTGAGGATATGATACTTAATTGAAGCATCATGCATCTAATCGGATTAGTGCTTATTGTGGAATATCCTAAGAAAAGTAAAGGATATTACTTCTATAATTAATATGAGAACAAAGTGTTTGTTACTCGAAAATTATATCTCTTTGGAAGAAGTGTTTCCAAAAGAATTAATGGGAGTAAATTTGAAAAATTCAAATTCCACATACTGACAGTAATGCTCGGATGGAAATTAATTCAGATTTCAACTAGTAATTGAGTCTGCAATTAATCAACTAGACTCTCAAGATGTTGAAAAGTCTGAGTATATAACATAAGTATATTCATGTAGATTGTCTAATGATAAAAAAAAAAATTCGTACTCATAGATGATGAGTCCACATTCTACTAATTGACTATAATGTGTCAAGACTCTAATGGTTAGAGACTTTCAAAGTTGAGATGAAATCCATGTCAGACAATCAAATTTTGAATTTAATTGATCCATCATATGGAAATACGGTTTTAAAAGAAAAACCGACATGGATAATGTGCAAATATATAATGCATGATTTGTGGTTAAGTTAAACTCATAGTATAGACTATGATAATATTTTTCCAAGTCATCATGCTTATGTATTTCAGAATTTTTCCATGTGGATGTCAAGACGTTGTTTCTTAATAGAAACATATGAAAGTATGTATATGATACAACTTGAGAGTTTCGTCTATCCTAAAAAAATTTGAAAAGAGTTTGCAAGTTGCATACATATATTTATGAACTAAAGCAAACATCTCTAGGTGAATATTTATTATTTGATGAAGTAACCAAACAGTTTGGTTTTATCAAAAATTAAAGATAAATCTTATGTTGACAAGAAATTCAGTGGGAGCATAATTACATATGATGTGAAT
Organism: Juncus inflexus; assembly: GCA_024447665.1. Lineage (NCBI taxonomy): Eukaryota > Viridiplantae > Streptophyta > Magnoliopsida > Poales > Juncaceae > Juncus > Juncus inflexus. Next base: position 11,908,398 of record JAJHPC010000010.1, read on the forward strand.
TAAGTGTAACAAGCACACATAAGTTTAATCTTAGTGAAAGTCACTAAATAATAATCAAGAGTATGATTATATACTTGAGAAGGATAAAGTATTCTTCTTAGATTATGGTGGACATAAAAATATGCAAAGTATTTGCATATGACAATGTTTGATAATCCATTTAAGAACCCAATCCCTTAAATGATGGTGATCATGTTAGGTCAACTGGTATGCGATACCACATAGATCAATGAGTATGAGATACTTGGTTGATTTGGCCTAGTGCAAGTGGGAGATTGATGGTGTTATGCCCTAGGCCAAAATATTTGTGACCTAGATGATGGATTGTAATAACAAACATAATATTTATTCTAAGATATTTCTTATAATATGTGCGTATAGATTATCTTAATATAATTAAAATTGACCATGAATATGCAATTCAGCTTTATGTCATCAAAGTGCGTGACTTTGATAGTAAAACTATAAAGTGTTATGAATGCTATTCTAAATCGTCCCTGGTCATTTATAGGATATTTGTGGAGACAAATATACTTGCGGATACATATAAATATATATTTATATACAAGCTATAAATGTACACCAGTATATTAGTTGACTGATGGTTATGTTTTACTGATCATGGATAAATAGTTATCAAGTCATTAACATAGGTATATGTTAGAGACCATATATTGGACTAACCCGCCATAAGAATGCTACATGCTTTACGTCATTAGCGATTCTTGTAACATAAAGTATTTATAGTCCTTTGACCTGAGATTGTCTCGGTTCCCAACATGAGTAATTTTATACTTTAATATAATCTAACACTGCCTTTAACCGGGTGGTCATAACGGTTATGATTAGGTATACAATGAATCATGTAGAGGGATGAGTGCAATCAAGACGGGATTTATTCCTCTCATAAATGAGAGAGATATCTTTAGGCCTCTTGATGAATTGAACTGAAGAAATGTATGGCCATACTTGAATGAATTAATAAGAGTTATTAATGTCATTTGTTCTTGTTCAGTTTAATTTGGGATCAAGAAATATTAATCGATTAATATAAGGATGACGTATTACATGCCTTATTATTAATATAGATATCGCACGACAAAGGGACTAAATACGTGATTGTTGATTAGGTAAATCGGATCACCGATATTCACTTAAATTGGGTAGTCATGATGGCTTGCTAGTGTCCGCTCATGATTTTAGACTGTCAAGTCTATTGCCAACATTAAGTGAACCTACAGGGTCACACACAAATAAAAACTGAAACGGGCGCAGAAAATCCTAGCGACTTATATGATGAGTTGCATAAGAATGTCACAAAATATATTGCCATCTTATGTGATAAGATGTGATATATATGTATATAAAGACTATGAGCACAAAAAATCATGTGATCTAGAAGAATCTAGATGATGGCATATGGATAATGATGAGTGATGTCATACACATCTTTTAGTGTGAGGAGACATGACTCTTCACCTCTATATAAGGACATAGAGGGCTCCAAATTCAATAGACCAAATCATTCTTTCTCTCATTATTTCTCATTCTCTTTTGTGAGACAAAAGAGAGAAAAATATCCTTTCTCATTTGTGTGACAAAATTACGAAATGATGGTTTCCTTTTTGTATAACTACGAAAGGGTGCCATCTTTTGTATGACAAAATGAAAGGGTGTGATTATATGAGAGGAATTATATACATCTTTTGTGAGATAAAATAAGAAGAGTTTTCTTATGCAAGAGGAGAACAAGTTACTAGCATATATATTGTTCTTCTTCCCGTTTTAAGAAGTTTGTTCGTGTGGACACCGGTAGAGGCGTTCGTATTTTCGGCGCTTGTGATCTATTTGGCCTAAGAAGATGAGAACGGTTTGTTGAGAGTTTTGGTGGAGACCGATTGTGTGTGCGGTAGATGACTTCCGCACGATCCGACCTAGACGGCCGAGACGGACGTAAAATCGGTTAGGACGGTAACCAGTTTAGAGGCGCATGGAAAACACGCATGGTTTGAGCGTCACGGATTAAGCGTAATCCGAAAGGTATCTTTAAGATTTATTTCTTTGATTTAACCGATACGCACGGATCCTCGGATTGGTTTTGGACGAAATTTTTATTTTTCCGTTGTGTTATGCACGTCCGAGACCCAACATTTCTAGTACTTTATGTAGATGATATATTACTCATTGGAAATGACATTCCAACTTTAACAAATGTTAAGACATTTTTAGGAAAGTCTTTTGCAATGAAGGACCTAGGAGATGCCGCGTAGGATTAAGATCTATAGAGATAGATCTAAAAGGCTCATAGGTCTAAGTCAAAGTACCTATATTGACAAAGTGTTGACACGATTTCGAAAGGATGATTCGAAAAGAGGTTTTATACCAATGTCACATGGCATAAAATTGAGTAAGACTCAACGTCCTGCTAATCAGGAAGAACGAAATCGCATGAATAAATTCCCTTATGCTTCGGCTATTGGATCTATCATGTATGCCATGCTTTGTAATAGACCAGATGTATCATATGCATTAAGTGCAACTAGCAGATATCAATCTGATCCCGGTGAAAGTCACTGGACAGCAGTCAAGAATATTCTGAAGTACTTGAGAAGAACTAAGGATTCATTCTTGGTTTATGGAGGATTTGAAAGTGAGCTAGTTGTAACAGGTTACACGGACTCAAGCTTTCAAACTGACAATGATGATTTTAGATCGCAATCTGGTTATGTGTTTTGTTTGAATGGAGGTGCAATAAGTTGGAAAAGTTCCAAACAGGACACTGCCGAGAAGTACCCCTAACCGACACCGTGAACGCCGATCGAGGCACGCTCGCCGAGCAGCACCCCTGACCGAAGTCACGATCGTCGACCGAGACACGAATTTTCGAGCAGGCCTGACCATAACATCAATCATTTCTATAATCGACAACCCGCCATCTCAGGCGATGAGTTCTCTCCTCCACCTTATTGTCATCAAAAAGAATACTGTCATAAGTCGACTGATGTAGAAACTGACATCTCCTCTGTTGACATCGTCAACGATTATCCGAATCAAGAAATATTCACTATTAGAGGAAAACTCGTAGAAGAGATGATGACTTTTGACACCCCAGCGATTTATGATGATTATCCAGAAGATATTCCTTCGGGAGAAAAAATCATAGAAGAGATGATAAATTTTGACACCCCAGTGATTTATGATGATTATCCAAATGATATTGATGAAGATTCCGGAGAGTTACTAGTGACACAATGAGCTTTTACTATGAATTTGTCATCTAACGTCTTTCACTCGCAGTGTACTTCTCATGGTAAGATATGCCAAATTTTATTAATAATGGTAGTTGTGAGAATGTTGTTTCAACTATTATAATTGATGAATTACTTTTACTAGACGTGAAACGCCATGAATCTTATAAATTATCATGGATTCAAAATAGAAACTCTCTTAACATAGGAACAAAGTGTTTAGTGAGTTTTTCCATTGGGTCTAAATACCGAGATGAGTTTTGGTGTCACGTAGTACCTATGGATACATGTCACTTACTTCATGATGGATCTTGGCAATATGACCATAAACTTTCTAATAACGATTTTACAAATATCTATTCTTTTTAGAATGAAGAAAAAAAGGAGATACTCAAACCATTAAAATTTGAAGATCTACCCAATAAAGTTATTGCAGAGAATAATATCTTTATCATCAAAACCCCATTTCATGAAACAATTGAGGAATCTGAGGTAGTAAAATGGATTCTCTCTCAAAACCGAAAGCTAGGTGATCCAACAAAACTAAAACACGAGACTTTATCCTAGATGAAATACCTCCCGAACTTCCATTTGTTAAGGTTGCGAAGTGGTATGCCTCGAGATATCAAATTCTGTGACATAATACGAATCACGGAAGGTGCAATAGGAGGTAGCTTAAGCGTGGTAGGTTCAAAGAAGGAAATTTAGCTGATATACATATCAGTAAGGACTGCTTCATATCAAACTGACTTGAAAATATCAAAACTCGTGTTAATGGCTCTGTCAAGGTTCTGGAACGCATCGATGATAACCCTTACAAGATTGAGCTTCCAGGAAATTATGGAGTCTTAGTAATTTTCAATTTTAAAGATCTCACTCCATATTATGAAGATGAAGAAATAAACTTAGGACGAGTTTACGCGTAGCTGAAGCGAATGAAGGCATTCAACATTCCCTAATTATAAATTAGGAAGGAGGTTTCTTGGGAATAAGGTTTCTTGGCAAGGAGATTTCGTTATTACTATGTATTTTTTATTTCCTATTTTATCTTTTATATTAGGCAGTATTATATGGCAAATTTACTAATAAGGTAATTGTTTCTTTTGACTACTCCTCAGGCATTGCCTATATAAATGGTCTATTAGCTATTGTAAGAGACAATCAATCAATTATTAATAAAATTATTTTCTTGAGTTGAGTAATACTCCTCTTGTATCGTATTTTAGTCTTTTATTTCTCTTTCAATTATTTGCTTTCATACGCCATCATCCCATTTCTCGAGCTAATTCTTGAACATTGCTAGTGGTGGCTGAGATTGTACCAAATTCGGATTTCTCGTAGTTCATCTTGAGTCCCAAGCTGTTGCAAAAGGCTTGGAGTATGTATTTGAACCTCCTCACCTATATTAGATCTGGCTTAAAAGAAAAAGCAAGTCGTCATCATAGAAAATAGAAAGATTAGAAATTTGTAATGGCTTTTCGATGAAGTTTTGAGAAATCAGATACTCCATTAAGCGGGCTAGAGTATCTATTGTGATAATAAAAAGATATGGTGAAAGCGGGTCGCCCTGTCATACCCCCCTTTTAAGGTGGATGATTTTCCCGGGACTTCCATTCAATAAAATCTTTGGGGCCCCTGTAAAGCATAATATTGTATCCAATTAATCGAATTATTACCAAACCCCCTTTTCTCTAAGATTTTTAGAAGAAAATCCCAAGAGACTGTGTCGAATGCTTTTTACAAGTCGGCTTTGAAAAGTAGAAGGGGTTATTTGCAAGATTGGGCTATGTATAGGGTTTCTCTAGCATAAACGTAGCATTTGAAAATTTCTCGCCCTTTTACAAACCCTAGCTGGTTGGGTCTATTCAAATGGTCGATTATCCCTTTGAGGCGGTTAGCTAGGGCTTTAGAAACAAGTTTGAGGAGGCTACTTATGAGGCTAATTGGACAAAAGTCTTTTGCTGAGTTGGCCTCATCTTTTTTAGGTAATAAGGTGATATGAGATACTGAAAACTGACCTAACCCTTGTGAAACCACATTGTTTTGAATAACCTGGGTTACCTACTCTCTAAGAAATAGCCAATGCCTCTTGTAAAACTCCCCGTTAAATCCATTCGGGCCCAGCGACTTATTTTTCTTCCATTTCTTTACTACCTCATCAAGTTCTTGGTGTTGAATTTCCTCATTTTAGACCTGAAAATTCACTTCTTCAATTTGGAATAAATGTGAGACAGCAATAGTAGGTTCAAATGAGTTGATTTTGGAACTAGTACCTATCAGATTTTTATAGTAATCAAAGAGTATACATGCCTTACCCTTGTGGTCTTTGATCTCTTGATTTGAGTTAGGTTCAATGAGGTGTGAAATCATTAGTTCATATTTTTTTGAGGATGCGTATCTATGGAAGAAATTGGTATTGCTATCACCTTCTCTTTCATTTATCTTTGGCTCGTTGCCTCTAATATTTCTCCTCTTTGTGTATTAAATCTTTTAATCTCCTTTTATAAAATTCTCTAATCCAAATTTTCATCATATTCAATTGTGTTTCATCTTCTCTTTTATCCATCCATTTGATTATACTCCTCCAATTTTTATGATATTTTACCATATTTTTCTTCCTGATTTTGTTCCATTGGGATAATTTTTACCCTATAGCTAACAGTTTGATTGAAAATTCATTTATTGTTTGTGCTTTGGAAGAGGATAAGTGCTTTTTTATGATATCACCAGCCTTATTTAACCAAATATTTTCGAATCTAAATCCTCGATGAATTGGAAAGGAACTTGAGGCTTGTAGTTGGATGGGTATGTGGTCAGAGTTTGTATTAGCTAATGCAGTTTGTTGAAAATTGGGGAAAGTTTGTGCCGGAGGCAAATTAAAAAAAAATATGTCAATCTTTGATTTTGCAATTGTGTTTGACCATGTATAATTTTTACCCAACATAGGAGGATTTATGAGGTTTAGTTTATGAATAAAATCGGTAAATCTTTCTTCTTCTTCCCAATTTTTGTTGTTAGAACTAGTTCTGTCTTGCAGAAACGCAATTAAATTAAAATCAACTTTTAGCAACCAGGGTGTTTTTGCTGTTGGTTCAAATTCAGTAAGCTCTTTTGAAAAACCAAATTTTTCCTGAGCCCCTTGAGGCTCATACACACCAGTAACTTGGATTGGCGTATCATCCCAAGTGCATCTGAGTTGGGTTGTAATTGAGGTTTTTTTTTAATTGAAGAGGTTAAGGCAAAGTAATTGGTATTCCAAGCCAAACCAATTCCAACTGAGGGTCCAATGGAATTGAATGCAAGTAATACCTCTAATTTATTACCAAATATTTGAAGAAATTATGCCCTAGGCCAACAAAGTGTTGGACTAGAGATTAGATTATGAGAAATATGTTTATTCAGTTCATATATGAATGAGTGTATGGGTTATAATATATTTACATATATTCTAAACTGTCCCTAGTAATATGTAGGATGTTTATAGAGATAAACATACTTCAAGTAAGAAGCTATATATCCACACTAGTATATTCGCAGACTTGAAGATCATGTTCTGTTGATCATGGACATAGGGATGCCGAGTCTGGAATATAGGTACGTGTTAGAGAACACGTACTGGACTGACCACACTATGAGAATATGCATGGTATATGTCATTAGTGATTCTCATATGAATAGTGTGCTTGTTCCTACGACCTCAAGTCATCATGCATTCCTGTATGTGAAACTGCAAACTTTAATATGATCATACGTCATCCGTAGCGGGATGATCATTAGGGTCATCATTAGGTATGCACTGAATCATGACGAGAAATGTGAGTGACCAAGATGGGATTTGTTCCTCTCATCAAGAGAAAGATATCTCTGGGCCTCCTGATGAACTAGAACTGAAGGAAATGCATGGCCATGCTCAAAATGGATTAACATGTGTTGCAAATATCATTTTGTATTTGTTCAGTCTAATTCTCGATCAGGAAAGAGACTTTGATCAAACTCAATGATGACATACTTTCATGCCTTGTGATCAAGACATATATCGTAGAACAAAAAGAATAAGCAAATGTCAATTCAGATAGGTTTATGGTCGCTGATCATTTTATTTAACATGGGTAGTCATGACATCAGTCTAGAGGTTACTCATGACTTATAATCTTGAGAAGATCGTTGCCGGCGTTAAATGGAGCCTACACTCTCACACAATGAACTTCATTCATACGGGATGAAAATGTCTCAAATACATGTGATGTATAAATTGGTGAATGAAATAATCAATCATTAGATGATTGATTGTGCAAAACCAGCACAATTCTGTTCTGAACAGAAGACCTTCCGTTCTTAACGGAAGGTGCCAGTTTCTTGGCAGTTAGGTTTTCACAGTTTTGTAAACTATATTCCGTTCTGAACGGAAGAGTTCCGTTCTGAACGAAATATCCGCAGAAAATTAGGTTTTCATTTATGGTAACTGAGTAATTGTTCGCCTTCCTCTCTAGTATAAATAGAGAGGCAGCCCCTCTCTATTTTACACATACAATTCAAAAGCCTTAGAGGCCGTCAAAATACAAAAAGAGAGAGAGAGTTCTGTGAGGTAATTTCGGAAAGTATTTCCGGACTCGTCTAGCTGAGTCTGGTTATTCTGTTTATCTGAAATTCGTGTGGATACGAGTAGAGATCTCCTACTTTGGAGATAAGCGAGTGATCAAGTTCTTCATCCCTAGGAAAAGCAAGGAGATTCGCGGAGTCGAGCTTCAGGAAGGAGAAGGTTGCTAGTCGGAATCATTCAGACCTACATCCGTACTCTATCTCGCGGATCAGGAAGATCCGAGGTATAAATTTTAATAATTAATCTCGTACTTTTATTCCCTTAACGATGATCCTGTGGTGGGTTGAATCCATAGGTTATGCTGCGCATGTAACGTACATGGCTATGGATTCCCCAACAGTGAGAAGCAATGAGTAAGGTATGTAAGATGTTTCATTAACTAGTATTTGAATGGACACCTCTTTTTTATTTAATCCCCCATTAATATAATTTGTTTCTTTGTAGATACCAAAGGAAGAAATAATATTCTTCAGCTGATTTGGGTCTGTTAGAGAAGTTGGAAGCCTTCTAATGATAATTACAATTTCTTACAATTTGTTTTCTTTAGATTCAGAGGAGGAGTTAGGGTTAAGAAAATCCTCTTGTAAATGGATTGTTAATTGGGATTTCTTGTAATAGTTTATGGTTTTAGGTTTGTAAATTGGATCGATTGTTGGTTTGGATTTGCAAAATTTAGCAATATGCCCAAATTTCTGACATTCATAACATGTAATATGATTTCTGCAATATTCTCTAATGTGATCTTTAGCTAGCTAGGCATCGAAAACACACGATTTCTTTTTCCTTTTTGTGTTTTTTTTAAGTTTACCTCGATCTGTGCATAGGATTGATTATTATCCATTTCCTGGATCTATTTTCTAGATCCACTTGATCTGCTTCTTAATCGTCTATCAGAGATCTTTGGATCTTCAATCCCAGATGAAACCACCAAGGGGGAACACAGGAGATCGAAGTTGGTAGTGGAGGAGATAGAATTGTCTTTCTAATCTCCTTTCTCTATCTCTTCTTCCTCCTTCTGACAATATATATTTAATGGTGAAACTTTTAACAACACAAGTTTGTTTTTTTATACCATTATAATAGTTTTAAAATTTTAGTTGTATTATTTATAACAATAAAATATAATATTAAATGTATACTTGATCCATAAGATACCGTCACAGAAAAGATCACAAGGAAAGAACAAACGTTTATTGATTCAATCTAATGTTGGAAATTAAAATTAGCAAAGGTATATGGTGAGTTATACAAGAACTATTACAAAAGATAAAAACTATTGTTGTTGGCGTGATTTAAAAAGATATTGTTGCGGAGTGATAACAGAAGAAGAACAAAACCTGCTTGATCCAATATAATGTTGAAAAAAATAAATTATAAAAAGATATATTGTTAATTATGAAAGGATATATATTAACCTGAAAACAGTTCAGAATCATACAAAACAAAGAACACACTTCGAACTTAACAATTTCACCAAAAAATTAGTGCAAAACATAAATCGGAAGCTCGATAGAAGAATTTTAGCTAGTTAGATAAATTTCAGGCTAAATTTACTCCTCGATAAATCAAATTAACATTAGAGTTCAATAGACGGTTGCTCCATGAAATTAGTTAGAAAGAATTTTTGAGCGGAAAAGAGAGAATAAGCAGATCTAAAACAATTGACAGAAGGAAAGTTTGAGTGAATATGAAAGATAGATTGAGCGGGGCTTTGTTTTTTTTAGGAATTTCAATCTTTGATTGATTCATTCATTCCATGGATTAGACTTAACAATCATACCGTATTACACAGTTAACACACAGTTAATTAAACAACCTTCAAATCACCATCATCACAAGACAAATCCAAAAGAACAAAAAAAAAAAAAAAAAAAAAGACCTAAGCTCTAAAGTACTTCACAAACAACCATTAATCCTTACGCCATCCCAAACTACCACGAAATCTAAGCAATGGTAAATTTAGTCGCGGTCTTAGTCCCCTCAGAGACAGCTACCATGCTTCGCCAGCTCACCTGGGAACACCAACCTCACCGAGTTCAGAATCTCATGAGAAGTAACGGTCGGCTTCTTGTTGTACCTGGCGAGTTTGCTCTCCTCGCCAGCCAACTTCTCAAAAATATCATTGATCAACGAATTCACGATGGACATGGCTTGTTAGAGATCGATGAACCTGCTTCAAGACCTTGAAGATGTAGATCTAGTAGGTCTCAATCTCTTCTTGGCCTTTTTCTTCTTCTTTTAGACTCCATCCTCGGCAGCAGGGATGCGCTTCTCGGCTTTGGGCTTCTTCTCCTTATCCTCAGGGGCTTTCTTCTCCGCCGGTTCTGCTGTCTTAATTGAACGAGTGATGAAAGAGTTTGAGAAGGGAAATACGAATTGGGGATTTTGATGCTTCAAATGAGGAGCTTGTAGGCCACGTTTTTTGACTTTTCAGTTGTATCTCAATTCTTAAATTAAACCAGTGGGTTTATGGGCTGCTACATGGGCCGCATATCTGAGCTGGCCGTATGAATATTTTCTCATTATATAATTTAGAGAAAAGTTCATTTTTTATCTCTCAACTATTCAATTAGTTTTTTTTTTGGCCCGCAACTTTTTATTGATCTTTTTTGACCCCTCAACTATTGAATTAGTCTCTTTTTGACATTTCCATCCGTTAAATGCTTACGTATCCGTTAACTTGACACGTAAGCGATGATTTGACATGTATTTATGACATGGCAATTGTCACACGGTAATTATTTGAAAAAAATAATTTTTTTAATCCCCTCATTTCTTTCTCTCGTATTATTTCTATCTTATATTTTTCTAAAATTGTCCCTTAAGTTTAATTCGATATGAATTTTTTCATTAATTAATTTTTTTTTTAAAATATAAGATAGAAAGAATACGGTGAAAGAAATGAGTGATTAAATTTTTTATTTTTTTCAAATAATTACCATGCCACAATTGTCACGTCATAAATACATGCTAAATCATCGCTCATGTGTCAAGTTAATGAACACATAAGCATTTAACGGATGAAAGGGTCAAAAAAAGACTAATTCAATAGTTGAGGAGTCAAAAAGAGACCAATAAAAAGTTGAGGGGCCAAAATGGAACTAATTGAATAGTTGAAGGGCCAAAAACGGACTTTTCTCTATAATTTATAAGGGTTCAATGAGTCCCGTTATTTATTGGAGGAGTGGTGGGACTAACAATAGTAATTTGAACTGGAAATTTCGTCTCATTTTTTCTTGTTTGCCATAACATGAGGATGACCTACGGCAGTGAATTTACATAGTTTAGCGAATCATTGTGAACTAATATAAGTTCTATTTCTTTTTGAATGAACTAGAAAATTTCTCCGCACTCCGCTGCGTTTTTTATCATTTTTATTGTTTAATAATTAACACATTAAATTTATCTTATGAATTAATAATCATAAAAAGTCTATATAAATTATCTCAAGAAATAATTTATAACGAGAATAAGCAATGAATAATTCATATTTTTGTTAGAAATTATCTCTGAATCAAATAAGATTTATACAAATCATAATAAAAAATATGCAATACTTAAATAAAATTATAATTCAACAAATTTAAAGTTTGTTTTCTCATCATCCTTGTTCTATTTTTCATTTTTTAGCAAAAAAATGAGCTACTGAAAAGTCATATTTTGAAAGAAAATGTTGGGAAAAAATTACTTAATTGAGAGAGAGACAAATGGAGCCCACATCTTTTTTTTAGAAAATAATTTCTTTATTTTCATTTTTTTTTAATTGTTTGAGGGAGAGAGAAAGAGAGGGGCCACTTTTTTAAGGGATAATTTCATATATGCCACTACAAAAACTCGAAATATCATATTTGCCATTATAAAAACTTAAATATCATATTTTCCATCATAAAAACTTAAAAATATCATATATGCCATTACAAAATCTAAAATATCATATTTGCCATTACAAAAACTTAATATATCAAATTTGCAATTAAATTTACTCAAAACTTAACACCATCTATTTTTTCCGTTAAAATTAACAGTCCAATCTTATAATTACCATTATATTCCTAAATTTATTTCATGAATTAGATTCATATTAAATCTCTCTCTCTCTCTCTCTCTCTCTCTCTCTCTCTCTCTCTCTCTCTCTCTCTCTCTTCTTGATTTAGATTCATATATAAGCAAAAAAAATCTTTCTTTTAATTATGATATGAGAGAAATGAATTAATTTTTTTTTTGAATAATTTTTTCTCCCGTGTCAAATTATTTTGACTAACAAATTAAAGTGAAAGTTATTTTTGTTTATATATGAATTTCAATCATGAAGAGAGAGAGAGAGAGAGAGAGAGAGAGAGAGAGAGAGAGAGAAATCATCAAATGAATTTTTAATATGAAATCTAATTCATTAACTAAATTTAGGGGTATAATGATAATTATAAGATTGGACCGTTAATTTTAACGAAAAAATGGATGATTTCAAGTTTTGAGTAAATTTGATGGCAAATATGATATATTAAGTTTTTGTAATGGCAATTATGATATTAAGATTTTGTAATGGCATATACGATATTTTTAAGTTCTTACAATGGCAAATATGACATTTAAGTTTTTATAATGGCAAATATGATATTTTGAGTCTTTGTAATGGCATATATGAAATTATCCCTTTTTAATTATTAATCTATTTTTTTAATTTACCTGCGGGAGAGAGAAAGACACATGAGACCCACATTTTTTTTTGACAAATTATTATTTTTTTATTTTATTTATTTTAGTTTTATTTAGAAATGAGTCATAATGTCATCTGACATTGTGATATTCAATCCAGTCGATTCAAGACATGATGTATTGAAAGTCATTATGAGAAAACATAATGGTACGTTCGAAAGTATAACAATTAAGATATTGAATGAAAGATTCCATCATCGTTATTCTATTTTTCATTTTTTCGCAAAAAATTGATTTACCGAAAAATTATATTTTGAAAGAAAACGTTGGGAAAAAAATTACCTGAGAACGAGAGACACATGAATCCCACCTTTTTTTTTGGAAAATAATTTATTTTTTTTTAATTATTTGAGGGAGAGAGAAAGAGAGGTCCCACAATTTTAAAAAAAAATCATTAATCTTTTTTTTATTTGAGGGACAGCGAAAGAGAATGACACGTGGGACCCACATTTTTTTTTTGGTAAATCATTAATTTTGTATTTTTATTTAGGAAAGAATTATGTATAGTGAGTATTCAGTGGTTATTGATATTATAACTTAAATCACATAAGTTACACAGTTTAGTTTTTAAGATAATTAATTATATTTAATTTGATATTTTATACTAAATCATGATAGAACACAAAACATCAAATTCAACAAATTATATTCTTACAATATCTAACTACACAGAAACCGTCATAAAATATCATAAACTCTAAATAATCGAATGATCCATATCAAACTACGTCACCCCATCCAACAAGTCTCTAAAATTGAGTGACGTGGTCTTTTGTTTCCACTTCCGTGGATTGTAGAATTTGGGGGGGGGGGGACTATGGCACATTTATTCAATTTTTGTGATACATTACAAGTTAAAATAATTTATCAAATCAAAATTATTAGTAATAAAATAATATATAGTACAAACTCACTGTTTTTGAGGGTTTTGTTTAAATTGCCACATGTGTTCAAATAATGACTAATAATTGTACTCCCTACGGAAAAAAATATTGTAACATCCAAGGACCAAACTGAAATTGACCATATTTCCACCGACCGACCAAAGCTAAAACAACGGTAGTAAAGATCCTCGGACCGGACCAGCAAGTCAGTCCAGGCGCATCGAACAGAACCTGCTACCGGCTGTAACCAGTCATGTCTAGTAGCCTTTCAAACAGCGACCAACACCCGTTGGATTGAAAACGTACAAAAAAGACGGAGAAGATTGATGGTTGAAGCATCACGTGGCAGATGGCGAGAGGCTCGAGGAAAAGTCAGAGTCACAGAGACGTGACAGCGACAGAGCTTTCAGAAAATAATAAAGTGATTGATTGGGTGTGGGTCCCATAGATAAGTGCAAGTACCGTTACTAAAACAAAATGTCCTGTCAAATTAATTTTTACTTCTGAATGCTATTTTTAATTTAGTATTACAAAATTATGGATGCATCTCAAAAAGATCCACATTTGGGGATTAAATATTCATTAATGTAATGAAAAACAAAATGTTGGATAATATCTATATCCAAAAGCCAGATGAGGATCATGAGGTGCCAGTTGCCACTTATGTTTAGTACTTAGAAAATAGTTTTAAAGCCCGTTTTCTAATAACAAAAAAGACGAGGACATCATGGTTAAGTATAAACAATCATAAACTAACCTATTTATTTGCTGAAATAAAGACAAGAAGACAGCATCACAACCGTATTAAGCTCTGAAACTGCCACGTAATCTCCCGTTCGTCCGTCCGTATTCTCTAGTTTCCAACCCTAGTATTTTAATCTAATCTAAATCGAGTGTCTAAGACGTGGACCAACAATTCAGTGACAGTTATCCATAGAACGAGCTCAAACAAGTCAAAAGAATCCTGAACCTCAACAGATCGCACTTTTCTAGTAAACCTTACATACACCATGTCCGTTTCTTTTTAGAAGTACTATCACAAATGTCATGTGGGTCCAGTTAAAAATTAACTCACCGGTGTACACAAGATACTCTCTCTTTCTCTCTCCGAATAAACAAAAGGCCAGGAAAACAGAAACGAAAATCTCCCGGTTAATTTCTTCTTTTCTCAGTATCTTCTTCTCTCTCTCTCTCTGTGAAATCTGCCATTAATGCTGGAAAATGGCCTCAGCTTGCGCCGCGATTAGCTCCGCCCCAAGCACGCCGGACCCGCTTCTCTGGCCGAGCCCTCGCCTTTCCTTCAGCCGTGACTTCCCATCAGAAGGGCCAGAATCTGACACGTTGAGACCCGAACCAGCGTCAGATTTCGAGTTCCATCTCCACGAACCCGCATCCATCATCACTGCCGACGAACTCTTCTCCAATGGTAAACTCGTTACTGTCCAGCGGAACCCATCGCCGGAACCTTTATCGGATCTGGATCAAGATCCCCCCTCATCTGATCCAGATCCGAATATCACAAGTTCAACATCAGACCTTCCGGCGCCTTCGCCACGCCCGCCTATGTGTGCCAGTCGCTGGAAAGATCTCTTAAGGCTGAAAAGAGCCAAGGCGGTACCCGTTCCCTCTAAAAAGACGGGTTCAAACCCAAATCCCAATCCTCGCGCTCTGCGATTCCTTCTCAAGAAAAATACTATCCCGAAACCCCCATCAGAGCCGTCGATGAACTTGCCTCTCCTACCATCGGGTTCAGATCAGGACCAATCCGCTTCCCTCCCGCAGATCCGGCTCGTCCGGCCTGTACCGCCGGAAGAACCCGGTTCCAACAACGCCGATCTGGATCAAGTGCGGACTAATCGGGCTCCAGTACAACAAGCGCCGGCACGATCCGGTGCCTCCATAGACAGCCCAAGACTAAATGCGGCCGGTAAAGTAGTGTTTACCGGTCTGGAACGGAGCTCGAGTAGCCCTGGAAGCTTCTCAGGCGGGCCCCGTGTGAAATACAGAGGGATTGAGAGGTCTTATTCAGCGAATGTTAATGGCGTTCGGATCGCTCCTGTATTGAATGTACCGGTTTGCTCCCTCCGTGGATCCAGAAAATCCGTTTCGGTTTTTGGGTTTGAACGGATCTTTAAGGGCGAGAGGCGGGAGAGAAGTGGATCCGTACCCGCTTCATCAGCGGTGGCAAGGGCCAATGCTGGTGCGAGTAAGGGGAAAAATGAACAAGAAGAAAAGTAAAAATATGGATTTTCTCATTCCTGGACTTACATGCTTCGCCTTGAGTATTTTGAAATTTCTACATGGATAGGATTGAAAGGGGGCATCTCATTGGAGTTGAGTTTTTTTCATCTTCTCTGAATGTCTGGTGACGGTGCATTTCGTATCATACTGGGGTTCTTCCTGTTTATTTTTTTCCTCTCTTTTTTTAGTGCAATTATCTATTTTCTTTTTTTATGATATTTTGTACATAAGTTTGAAATTTTCGTGTGATGTTTTTAATTAGTGATTGAATTATCTTGGATTGTAATTTAATGATTGAATTCTATTTGAACTTGACTTCTTTAACTTTGATACTTCTAAAGTTGTGCTAATATGCGCAGTCAAAGATATTGGGATCTAGCTCTAGATGTGGTTTCAGGGCTAGATGCCTTTTTGATCCATTTTAGCAATCATGATAATTATTGACAAGTTGGTGCGGGCTCTCGCACGAAACCACAATTTGATGCGTGCTCTAATTGAGAATTGGTATAGATACCAGATGTAGATATTTGACGTATAGATCCATATCTAGATATTTGGTACATGTTTACATGACACGTCTATACCTCCTCCAATTTAGTTGTTTCGTATATTGTTGATTAAAAAGGCCAAATAATTAAGTTTTGTCACAATCAGAGTAATACTTTTTCAACACTCCAAAATATTCAAAACTATAATTATACTATTTATTTTTAACTCACACACGTTAATAATGGATTGAGTAACTTACTAGATAGATAATTATACTAAATTACTCTGGTAAGGAGTTCAAACTAAAATCTTGAGTTTAAACATAGATTAAATGCTCAATTTTAACAAATTATTGTTACGAGTTGGTTGTTGGTACTGAATTAATATGATTTGAATTTAGCTTGTCATATGGAAGATCATTTCTGTGCCTACAAGAGATGAGGGGCCTATGTATAATTAGTAGTGTTTGATGCATCCAATCGGTTGGTTATTTTTCAGATCCAATACCAAACCATACCAAGGCGGCGGAGCCCTACTGGGTACTGATATTGATTTATGATTTTCATTTCTAACTTCAAAACAATTATCGTCTTTTTTAGAAATTTAAATTTATTGTGCTGTTTCATAATAAATTAAAATAAAATAACATGTGGGGGTGGGGTGTTGGTTCGTGAGGCTGGCAGTCCTGAATCCTCTTTCCCCTGTGTAGTGTGGGTTGTTCCTGACTTCCGAAACATGGATTCCTTGTTTATTTACCTTCTCTTTGGCGTCTTCTGCATAAACCATATTGATATTCTTTTCTATTCACAAATATCTACATTATCACGTTTATTCATCAAGAAATTCAAAAATTAGGTAAAGGGTTGTTACTTGTTACACTAACAACTGGAAGTTTTAGCCAAGTTTTGTTGTATATTATTATAAAATTTTAAAACTTATTCGTTGAATTTTATTAATATTTTAATGGTTATTAACACAGAAGTTTGAAATGGAATTAATTTTTTTGACCTAACCTTCTCATCTCCCTTTTATAAAGAAGTTTTCCTCTCTGCTTAAGACAATAATAAGAAATAATACCGTATATACGACATCTCTTCTTCCCCCTCCTCTAAAATACATTCTTTCAATTATGCAAAATAAACTTGGTTCAAAAAATCAAGATGCACGACTTCGTTTCCTTACGAAATGAAGGTCGGCTTCGTGACTGTGCTACCAGAGCGGATATGAGACTTCCTAATGGTGCAGAACTTTGGAGATAGATAAACGGTTAACCCAGCACAGAAGGGCCTTGTTTTATCTTTAGGGCAGTCGCGACTCGATTGCACGGCTACACCATCCAGACTTGTCTTATTTTATCATTATTTTATGATTTAATTTAATTATTTATTTCGCTAATTTTAGAATAAAAATCACCAATCTAAAGACAAAATGAGGTTCTTAATTGCATAAATAATTATGAATTTGTTTTGTAATTTGCATCAAACTTTAGATTTGTAAAATCTGGATCAATAATTTTAAATTGATCTAATTGATCGTTATTTTAATTGATCTATAATTATGTAATTTTACCTCATGAACTGATATGATATATGGAATTCATGTTTGAATATTCTATTCTCATGAAACTATCTTCAAGTTCATTAATATGGTTAACAATTTATTATATAATTTTATGCAGCATATTCTATTTAGTACAATAATATTTATGTTAAAGTGGATTTGAACCATCAATTGATTGTTAGCCTGTTGCATATATTTCATGATATCATTGATTCGGTTTAAAATAAAAAAAATAGCTCTGTTGATTTTATTAATATTTTAAGAAACCGAAATAAACGTTTTGATCAGTTATTAACATTGTATATTAAAAACGGTACAGAAGGTTGCCCACATTTCAATTCATTATTTTTATATAACTGATGTTAGTGTATTGAGTATTAATTGACTCTTGAGATCTTCCACTTTTTTCCTATAAAATTAATTTTAACTCCTTATTTTTTATCTATTTGTGAGCCTCCTCAAGATGCCACATCATCATTTTTATCTCATCGATCAATTTTTTTGTCAAATCTTAGCCATTCGTTTTCTCAAATTTATTGATATTTTATGGCAACATATATGTGGTTATTAAAACATAATCATATTATTGGTTGAATTGGTATTTTGTGTCTATCCCCGATTTAGTTAGAATCGTTGTAAATTTGTTTATGACCATAAGAACTTAATCGATGACTTCAATGATAATAGTTCAAAGTTATGTTCAATTATTAATAACAATAGTTAATGAAAAGTTCACTAATTAAAATATAATTAAATTTTCTTTTCTTCTTTAAAAAATTATAATTCTTAATGAAATATTTTATTTCTCATGTTAAAATTATCAAATATAAATTTGTTGGAATTTTCTCTTTATTTTGAGATCCATATTGTTATGGTTCTAATTTATTTTTTTCTTGCTAAAATATGTGAATAAAGATTATATAAGAGAACATATAAAAAAAATGATACGCTCATTAAGTTATATCTTATATCTTATTTTTCATTTCTCTTTAAGCATTCTCAAGAGACTTATCGTCAATTTTATCTCGGTCATTGGATCAATTTTTTTTCAAATCAAAACCCGAACGACCTGCAGCCCAAACGACCCGAAACCCGAATGACCTGCAACCTGAACGACCCGCCACTCGAATGACCCGCCCGATTGACCCGAAAATAAACTTTTTTTTGTTTTAATATCAAAAAAATCTCGAAATTGATAATTTTATGGCTTCTAAATGATTCCAACGCAAACAAAAATTTATAATCATTTTAAAATATTTCTCCACAATCTTTGTTTGCACCATAAACTCATGTTTCATTCGTTTCATCGCTCCTTTCATGCAATAAAAACTCGTCTAGCTTTTTCGTAAAGAATATACTAACTTTTTCAAACGCAAACAAAAATTTATTTTCATTTTAAAATATTTCTCCACAATCTTTATTTACACCTAAAACTCATATTTCATGCAGTTGTTTGATCGTTTCATTCAAAAAAAAAATCGAATAGATTTTTCGTAAAGATGTATATTAAGTACAAAATAATTCAAATGCAAATCAAAAATTGTTTACACTTTCAAATATTACTCCACAATCCTTGTTTGCACCGAAAACTCATTTTTCAAGCGTTTGTTTGCTCGTTTCATGCAATAAAAATTCAGCTAGATTTTTCGTAAATAATATATTAAATTATTCAAATGCAAACAAAAATTTGTTTTCACTCTAAAAAATTTCTCCACAATCTTTGTTTGAACCTAAATCTCATGTTTGATGCGTTTGTTTGCTCGTTTCATTCAAAAAAAACTCGGATAGATTTTTCGTAAAGAATGATAGTAAATACTACATTATTCAAATCCAAAGCAAAATTTATTTTCATATTAAAATATTACTCCACAATCTTCGTTTGCACCAAAAACCCATGTTTCCAGCGTTTCTTTTCTCGTTTCATGCAATATACTAACTTTTTCAAACGCAAACAAAAATTTGTTTTCATTTTAAAATATTTCTCCACAATCTATATTTACACCTAAAACTCATATTTCATGCAGTTGTTTGATCGTTTCATTCAAGAAAAACTCGAATAGATTTTTCGTAACGATGTATATTAAGTACTAAATAATTCAAATGCAAATCAAAATTTGTTTACACTTTCAAATATTACTCCACAATCCTTGTATGCACCGAAAACTCATTTTTCAAGCGTTTGTTTGCTCGTTTCATGCAATAAAAATTCGGCTCGATTTTTCGTGAAGAATATACTAAATTCTTCAAATGTAAACAAAAATTTATTTTCACTCTAAAATATTTCTCCACAATCTTTGTTTGAACCTAAATCTCATGTTTGATGCGTTTGTTTGCTCGTTTCATTCAAAAAAAACTCGGATAGATTTTTCGTAAAGAATGATAGTAAATACTACATTATTCAAATCCAAAGCAAAATTTATTTTCATATTAAAATATTACTCCACAATCTTCGTTTGCACCAAAAACCCATGTTTCCAGCGTTTCTTTTCTCGTTTCATGCAATATACTAACTTTTTCAAACGCAAACAAAAATTTGTTTTCATTTTAAAATATTTCTCCACAATCTATATTTACACCTAAAACTCATATTTCATGCAGTTGTTTGATCGTTTCATTCAAGAAAAACTCGAATAGATTTTTCGTAACGATGTATATTAAGTACTAAATAATTCAAATGCAAATCAAAATTTGTTTACACTTTCAAATATTACTCCACAATCCTTGTATGCACCGAAAACTCATTTTTCAAGCGTTTGTTTGCTCGTTTCATGCAATAAAAATTCGGCTCGATTTTTCGTGAAGAATATACTAAATTCTTCAAATGTAAACAAAAATTTATTTTCACTCTAAAATATTTCTCCACAATCTTTGTTTGAACCTAAATCTCATGTTTCATGCGTTTGTTTGCTCGTTTCATTCAAAAAAAACTCGGATAGATTTTTCGTAAAGAATGATAGTAAATACCAAATTATTCAAATCCAAACCAAAATTTGTTTTCATATTAAAATATTACTCCACAATCTTCGTTTGCACCAAAAACTCATGTTTCAAGCGTTTCTTTTCTCGTTTCATGCAATAAAAACTCGGCTAGAATGTTCGTAAAGAATATACTAAATGATTCCAACGCAAACAAAAATTTGTTATCATTTTAAAATATTTCTCCACAATCTTTGTTTGCACCACAAACTCATGTTTCATTCGTTTCGTCGCTCCTTTCATGCAATAAAAACTCGTCTAGCTTTTTCGTAAAGAATATACTAACTTTTTCAAACGCAAACAAAAATTTGTTTTCATTTTAAAATATTTCTCCACAATCTTTATTTACACCTAAAATTCATATTTCATGCAGTTGTTTGATCGTTTCATTCAAAAAAAACTCGAATAGATTTTTCGTAAAGATGTATATTAAGTACTAAATAATTCAAATGCAAATCAAAATTTGTTTACACTTTCAAATATTACTCCACAATCCTTGTTTGCACCGAACACTCATGTTTCATGCGTTTCTTTTCTCGTTTCATGCAATAAAAACTCGTCTAGCTTTTTCGTAAAGAATATACTAACTTATTCAAACGCAAACAAAAATTTATTTTCATTTTAAAATATTTCTCCACACAATCTTTATTTGCACCTAAAACTCGTGTTTCATGCGTTTGTTTGCTCGTTTCATTAAAGAAAAACTCGAATAGATTTTTCGTAAAAAATGATTGTAAATACTAAATTATTTAAATACAAACAAAAATTTGTTTTCATATTAAAATATTACTCCACAATCTTCGATTGCACCGAAAACTCATGTTTCAAGCGTTTGTTTGCTCGTTTCATTCAATAAAAACTCGGCTAGATTCTTCGTAAAGAATACACTAAATTATTCAAATGCAAACCAAAATTTGTGTTCATATTAAAATATTACTCTACAATCTTCGTTTGCACGTAAAACTCATGTTTAAGGAGTTTGTTTGCTCGTTTCATACAATAAAAACTTGGCTAGATTTTTCGTAAAGAATATACTAAATTATTCAAATGCAAACAAAAATTTGTTTTCACTCTATAATATTTCTTCAAAATCTTTATTTGCACTTAAAACTCATGTTTCATGCGATTGTTCGCTCGCTTCATTAAAAAAAAACTCTGATAGATTTTTCGTAAAGAATGATAGTAAATACTGAATTATTCAAATGCAAACCAAATTTGTTTTCTATTAAAATATTACTCCACAATCTTCGTTTGCACCGAAAACTAATATTTCAAGCGTTTCTTTTCTTGTTTCATGCAATAAAAACTCGTCTAGCTTTTTCGAAAAGAATATACTAACTTATTCAAACGCAAAAAAAAATTATTTTCATTTTAAAATATTTCTTCACACAATCTTTATTTGCACCTAAAACTCATGTTTCATGCATTTGTTTGCTCGTTTCATTAAAAAAAACTCGAATAGATTTTTCGTAAAAAATGATTGTAAATACTAAATTATTCAAATGAAAACCAAAATTTGTTTTCATATTAAAATATTACTCAACAATCTTCGATTGCACCAAAAACTCATGTTTCAACCATTTGTTCGCTCGTTTCATTCAATAAAAACACGGCTAGATTTTTCGTAACGAATATACTAAATTATTCAAATGCAAACCAAAATTTCTGTTCATATTAAAATATTACTCCACAATCTTCGTTTGCACCGAAAACTCATGTTTCAAGCGTTTGTTTCCTCGTTTCCCACAATAAAAACTCGGCTAGATTTTTCGTAAAGAATATACTAAATTATTCAAATCCAAACAAAAATTTGTTTTCACTCTAAAATATTTCTCAAAAATCTTTATTTACACCTAAAACTCATGTTTCTTGGGTTAGTTTGCTCGTTTCATTCAAAAAAAACATGGATAGATTTTTCGTAAATAATGATAGTAAATACTAAATTATTCAATTGCAAACCAAAATTTATTTTCATATTAAAATATTACTCCACAATCTTCGTTTGCACCGAAAACTCATGTTTCAAGCGTTTGTTTGCTCGTTTCATTCAATAAAAACTCGGCTAGATTTTTCGTAAAGAATATACTAAATTATTCAAATGCAAATCAAAATTTATGTTCACATTAAAATATTACTCCACAATCTTCGTTTGCCCCAAAAACTCATGTTTCCAGCGTTTGTTTGCTCGTTTCATGCAATAAAAACTTGGCTAGATTTTTCGAAAAGAATATACTAAATTATTCAAATTCAAACAAAAATTTGTTTTCACTCTAAAATATTTCTCCAAAATCTTTATTTGCACCTAAAACTCATGTTTCATGCATTTGTTCGCTCGCTTCATTCAAAAAAACCTCGGATTGATTTTTCGAAAAGAATAATAGTAAATCCAGAATTATTCAAATGCAAACCAAATTTGTTTTCATATTAAAATATTACTCCAAAATCTTCGTTTGCACCAAAAACTCATGTTTCAAGCGTTTCTTTTCTCGTTTCATGCAATAAAAACTTGGCTAGATTTTTCATAAAGAATATACTAAATTATTCAAATGCAAACAAAAATTTGTTTTCACTCTAAAATATTTCTCCAAAATCTTTATTTGCACCTAAAACTCATGTTTCATGCATTTGTTCGCTCGCTTCATTCAAAAAAACCTCGGATTGATTTTTCGAAAAGAATAATAGTAAATCCAGAATTATTCAAATGCAAACCAAATTTGTTTTCATATTAAAATATTATTCCAAAATCTTCGTTTGCACCAAAAACTCATGTTTCAAGCGTTTCTTTTCTCGTTTCATGCAATAAAAACTTGGCTAGATTTTTCATAAAGAATATACTAAATTATTCAAATGCAAACAAAAATTTGTTTTCACTCTAAAATATTTCTCCAAAATCTTTATTTGCACCTAAA
>JAJHPC010000010.1:11932317-11967629 GCA_024447665.1 Juncus inflexus
AAGAATGCACACTTATCATACATAATTGAAAATTTTTTTTTTTATGTGATTGTAAAAATGGAAAAGAACAACAATTCTAAAATCTGTTAAATCAAACATAGTGCAAAATTTTTGGTAGGAAAACATATTCATTAACTTGGACAAAAGAACTTTAAAACATTGCAATTAAAAATAATAGACTATATAATATGATGTTGAAATCACTGAAGATAAGGAAAAATAATATTAAAACAATTTATTAATCCAAAAATTATATTTTAAGTAAAAAAAATTAAAATCGGAACAATAAATTAATCTGAAAATTAGTAAAAGCAATATATAGTCCAAATTTTATTTTTTTACTTTCTTTGTTAAATGTAGTCCTAATTTTACAAGTATTAAACTTGTCTGATTTTTTTTTCCTTCTTTCTATTTTTTTCTACTTAAGAATGTACACTTATCATATATAATTTAAGAAGATATTTTTTATGTGCTTGTAATTTTCCATAGTTTTTTTATTTTCCTTTTGGATCAAGCCTACTCCAATGGTACCAACACCGGTTTAAGGTTTACGGTTGAGGATTTAGGACTTAAGACAAAGAGTATATAGAAACAATGGTACATATGCATGAACTAGATGTTAGAATAACAGTTTCCATCATTGATATTTATTTATATCAATACATGAAAAACAATGCAATCTTTACAAATTCAACTATCCACAATTGTTATCGAACATAAATATGAATGCAATTACTTTATAAAATTCTAATTATACAGGAAACATACCATAAATTTTCAAACAACAGAAGTATTTATCAGAATATTAGTATACAGTGAAATATCAGTATACAGAGAAAAATTAAGTTTATACATATTAAACTATTCCACTAATTAAGGATTACAATAATCTGAACAAAATATTGAATAATTTTTAAAAACAATACTTTCAACAAATCGGAAAAAACTACAAACCTGATTACAATCTAAACCAACAAAGAGGCAAAACTAAATTGTAACAAAAAAAATTTTGTTCGGGTAAAAAAAGAAATCAATTTTTGTTGGGGTAAAAATAAAAAATAAAAACATACCATAAGAGAATGAGGAGCAGTAGAAAACCCCAAAACATAAATAATAAATCCCAAATATAACCAATTCTTCAGAAAACCAATTTAACACTTAAAGAATAGTTATCACAATATTGATGAATCCTCATCTTGATCTATCCAATAACCATTAGTACAGTTAAAAATCTTTAATTCAACTGTTTGAACAGTTAAAAACCATTAATTCCTCCAAGAATTGCAAAGGAAAAAAACAGACAACAACATAAATCACAATTTAGATACACAAAGAACTGAGGAAAAAAATTTAGATACACAAAATAATTTAAAATCAATTGCATATAGAAGATGACTTGTAACACTCATTATGGTTTAGCCAGTTCTTCTGGCATGCATGACAATAGTACAACCATTCCAACAATCCACACATAAAATCAAAGAAATCAAACAACATAAAAATAACAGTAAGTACTTAAACCAATTCAATTAAAGATAAAAAATTGCAATCGAAAACAGACATCAATTAGAAATCACGAACATGCATGCAACATAAATTATCAGGTCAGAAAAATAAAGGAAACACTGAAACAAATTCAACTGAAGAAAAAGAAAACTCAATTCAGAACAGGCATCAATTTTCGAATATTCAATCGAAAATCGAGAAGCATACACGAGACACACCATAAAGAACAAATTCTGCCAAGCAATTAAAAAACAAAGATACTGTCAGCTCAGAAATATCACAGAGACACTGAAACCAATTATCAATCAGAAAGAACAAATTCTGTCAAGCCATTAAAAAACAAAGACACTATCAGCTCAGAAAATAACAGAAACACTGAAACCAAGTATCAATTAGAAATCAAGAACATACATACAACAAAGAACAAACTGACAGTATTTCTGTACATAAAAAAACAGGCATCAATTTTGTAATCATCAATTAGAAATCAGGAATATACAAACCGAACCTACTGTAAAAACTAAACCTAAACATCTAAATTGAACCAAACAAAATCTAATTGAACATCAGAAATACCTGACAGGAAAGTAGAACACCTCCGCCCCTAGACAGGCGAAGAAAAGTGCTCAGATCCAGAACGAATCACAGCAAGGGGAATCTAACAGAATGACTTTGCCGACGTTCTTTCCAGACTCTCGCCGCCCGTTCTTTCCAGAATTTCGCTGAGGAAAGATAGATAAAAGAGATAAGAAGCGACAGGTGTAGAAGAAATGCAAAATGGCGTCAACAGGTGTAAAAGAAATGCTCAATCGTGTAAACATCGGATGAATTTAGAACACAGCTGTAATAGCAAAACATAGACCAAATCTCAGCGACAGAAAAAGAAATCGAACGGCTCTTATTTTAGAGACACGGTGTTCACTTGGTTGAGCTCAAAAACGGCCAAGATGTAATCCTATTAATAATTTCCTAAAATTTTCTATCCTAAAAAATTCCTTACAATTCCTAAAATAGATCCAAACATGCCATTTTAAATTTCCTGACTTTTTTTCCTATCCTGAAAATTCCCTTAGATTTCCTTGCCATCCAAACAAGCCCTAAGTTGTAATTATGGAGTAAGAAAATTTTCTACATTTATGCATAGATTGAAAAAAATAAGAAAAAACTACGGTTGATCATATGCTTTATTTCCTTAGTAGGATGAATTCATATGTTTTTCACTTATATTTTCAAAGAAAAACACATTTCATGAGATCAAATTCATAATTTTTTGGTTGGTGAGATGATACCTAACCACTTCAACTAGAGAAGTTTTGAAATTTCGGCATAGATTAATAGATCTCTAATTTTTATATTCTATCAAGTGTCTCCAAGATGATATTGTACATAAAATATATTATACCCAAATTTCAAAAATAAAATTTGGAGGACAACAAATATACAATTCAGTACAAATGTCACATAGAATATAAAATACAATTATTATATATTTAATTTCTAAATAAAAAATAGTAATCTAACTACGCCGTTGCTCGAATCCCAATAATTGAACCCAAAACCTGAAAACTCAAAGAGGAGGGGATGAGTAACCAATATACTCAGTAAGGATACCCATCTCATACGCCATAAAAATATATAATATTTCATACTAAAATTTATTTTATGAAATCATTAATAAATCCTTATAAATAATTTCTGAGCTCGTTGTTCGGCGATCGGCGGCCATGGCATCGCGAGACATGTGCGGTCTCACAATCCTGATCATGTGGCTATAACATTACGAGTCATGTGCGTCTTTATTCTGACGGCCATGACATCGCAAGATATGTGCGGTACTAATATAATTCACAAAAATGATACCGATTTGAAATATATAAATTGTATACGTATGATAAGAATAATCCCTTTCCTCAAAGTAAGTAAGATGCGACTAAAAGATTTCCGATTCAAAGAGTAGATACGAAGTGGCAGAAGGAGTTATTATTAATAAAATATATTTGTACTTGAGAATTATATGAGAGTATCTCACTTGCGTGTTTCTCTCTCTGATTTATATTCGAATAAAATAGGATATAAATAGGTCAGGCCTGGTATCCTGTAGTTATATTAGATAAAATAAATAAAGTGATTACAACATAGGTGTCTTTGGATCTATGCCAAGAGGATTGGCAGAAGAATAAGAAAAGGAAAAAAAAGGAAAATTACAATAAAAAGGATTGCTACCCTACTACAAACCTAGTAGGCCAATAAACCAAATCCAAAATTCTAATTCCTAATTATCCCGCTCTCTTGTTCCTTTTATTTTGTAATTGCAATTATTTCTAACTCTGTAAGTCAGCATGAATTGCATTTAGGATAGTTCTTTGCGAGCTAATTGTCTGAGAAAGTTCTTGAACATCGTTCTTTCCAGATGTTGAACATCGCTGTGGCAGCTCTGACCATAAAAGCATGTTCTCCCGGGGTCTTGAACAGTTTAAATCCATCTGATGAATCTAATTCAACTTGCCACATGATAGAAGCTGTAAAGCTACATTCTTGAAATAAATGTTTAGCCGTTTCAGCATTTGATGTACACATCAGACATATATTAGTGAGTGTACACCCTCTCTTAATAAGTTGGTCCAAAGTAGGTAGAATATTCCTGAGTAATCTCCAGACGAGTATCTTAATTTTGGGGGTACCATGATCTTCCATAGATGATAGTATTGACTGTTGGGTAGAAAACTTGTTATCCAGCATGCACAGAATAAATGCATTAATTCTTCTTTCTATAACTTATTTACCAATTGTCTGATGTGTACGTCCTAAATCTTTAATGGACCACTCAGATCATTTTAGATGACATTTAATGAAAATATTAAGAGTTTTCGGTTGCAAATTGATTGTGTATAAATGAGAATAAAGAAAGAACAAGGGCAATGAAGCACCACAGTTTCATGCATGTCCTAAATACAAGATTTTGACCCCGTCAACTAATTAAAGAATATAAACTCATTAACTTTTTTTATGTGATAGATATTATGAAAATAAATAAATATATATTTATAAATAAAAATTAGGGTTATGACAAAATATAAATAAAAAAAAGAATAAAAAAATATGAATAAAATATAAATAATGAAAAAGAGCTAAAATCTCGTAAATATAAAAATATGAAAAATAATGATATTTTGGTTTAAAAATAACCCATTTAGATGAAATGTTATTTTAACCCAGCCTCAACCCAGCTTTTAGAGGGCCAAAGCCTATATACAAAAAATATATCAACCCATATTAGCTTTTTTTATTAGGTTTTTTAAAGTATGCCGAGTGAGGAATATTTTAGTAAAGAAAAGAAAGATAAAATAGTCTAATGTAATTGGTAAAATTTAAATTTACTAGCGTTTTTTTTATTTGAGTCATAGAAATGAAATTAGAGACGATCTAGAATCAAAGTTATCAAACCATATCTGCCGGAGAGTCAAATCAATATGAGAAACAAATTCTTTCTTCCAATAAAACCTTAACTGATCACACACTGAACAATTTTTTTTACATTAAATGTAAATAAAAAAGAAAAAAATATGAATAAATCATAAATGAATTAAAAAACAAGTACATTAAAATCTCAAAAAGATAAAAAACGATTTTTGCCAAAACTATCAAGCTCAAGCAGTATGCACTTCTCGAATTTTGGGAAATCTCTGAATTTTTTTTAAATTTTTTTTGGAGAGGGCTTTAAATATTCCCCTTCCAAATTAATTTTTTATATATATTCCAAATTTTTTACAAGATTACTAGTAATCTTTTCTTCCTTTTCCTATAAATAAATAAAAAAGAAACATAAATTCAGGCTTTATAATTCAGCTCCTTTTACAAAATCTAGAAATTAAAACCTGAATTCTAAAACCCTAACCCATATTCAGAATCCTTGGATTCCTATTCCATCTTTGTCCACTGCCTATACACCCTTCTTCAGACAGCTTTCATAGCTGTCTTTCTTCCTCGATCTCTTGTTCCTTTTCTCCTCGAGTTTGAAGATTCTCTCGATCTCTCTCAAAATTACGCCTCTCTTCTCCCTTAATGTAGCGTCTCTTTTCTAAGACCTCTTCAATCAGCTCAGTATCCAATTTCCTGGACTCGGTAAACACACGCCTGCATATTTCTCTCTAAATTATAAACTGAAATAAAGCTGCCAATTACTTGAAAGATTTGTAGCCACCCGTGGAAATTATACAATCAGACATGTGCCTAATTGTATACTGATGGTTCAATTGCAAATCAAGAGTATTTTTGAGCAAATTCCAATGTTTTTCTACAAAGCTACACTCTTTTGTAATGTCTTCGACAATTTCTTCTTCTCTTCTACAAAGATAACATTGACTAGCTAAATAAAAACCCCTTTTTCTCAGATTGTCCTGAGCTAAGATTTTGTTTTGCTTGCTTTGCCACAAGTGTATTCGCATTCTTAGAGGCACAACGATTTTCCAAATGCTTTTGAGATTGCTCTGAGGTTCATCTGCTGTTATGATTTTCCTGTAAATATTATTCTCTGTGAATTCACCTTTAGAATTACCTTGCCACTTCACCTTATCTACAGCCGGGGTAATCTGAACTGAATTCAGTATAAGTTGCATTTGCCTGAGTTACTCTTGTGGCACTGCTGCCCTAATCTCTTTAAATGTCTATGAGATCAGCTACTGTGCCAGATTCATTTTCTACAAATAAAAATAATTCCTGAAATCTCTGACTTAACATCTCTTCCACCCCAATTGCTAAACCATAAATTAGTCCGAGACCCATCTCCAATTACAAATAAGGTTTCACTGAAAAAAATGGAAGGTTTTTCTTAACTTCCTTCCAAAAGTATGAATCCCTAACAGTGGTCTCATTCAAGCAGTAAGATTCAATTGATGAAACAAGGTGATCCAAATTTAGTCCCCCCTTCCTTATGAAAATACTTCCAAACCCATTTCAACATCATCATGACCTTATTGAAGATCTCAAGATTTATTATCCAAAGACCCCCTATCTCCCTTGGCTTACAAACATTATCCCAGATTATCATATGTATTCCTTTATTAGTATTATCCTTCCACAAGAATTCCCTCCTTAGTTTATCAATTTCAGTGAAGACCCATTTGGGTAATTTGAATACTGAGAAGAAATAGATGGGTAAGACAGACAATAATGAGTCAATCAGTATAAGTTGACCGCCTTTACTGAGCAATGTACCTTTCCACCCCTTTAACCTTTTTCTAAACTTTTCAATCAAAACATTATATTCCTCTATGCTCGGTTTTTTTAAGTGGAGGAGATAGCCTAAGCATTGGAATGGTAAAGTTGAATGAGAACACTCTAGTGATGGTGTTATGCCCTAGGCCAAAGTGTTTGTGACCTAGATGATGGATTATAATAAGAAACATAATATTTATTCTAAGATATTTCATATAATATGTGCGTATAGGTTATTTTAATATAATTAAAATAGACCATGAATATGCAATTCAGCTTTATGTCATCAAAGTGCGTGACTTTGATAGTAAAACTATAACGTGTTACGAATGCTATTCTAAATCGTCCCTGGTCATTTATATGATATTTGTGGAGACAAATATACTTGTAAATACATATAAATATATATTTATATATAAGCTATAAATGTACACTAGTATATTAGTTGACTGATGATTATGTTTTACTGATCATGGATAAATAGTTATCAAATCATTAACATAGGTATATGTTAGAGACCATATACTGGACTGACCCGTCATAAGAATGCTACATGTTTTACGTCATTAGCGATTCTTGTAACATAAAGTATTTATAGTCCTTTGACCTGAGATTGTCTCGGTTCCCAACATGAGTAATTTTATACTTTAATATAATCTAACACTACCTTTAACCGGGTGGTCATAACGGTTATGATTAGGTATACAATGAATCATGTAGAGGGATGAGTGCAATCAAGGCGGGATTTATTCCTCTCATAAATGAGAGAGATATCTTTAGGCCTCTTGATGAATTGAAACGAAGAAATGTATGAACATACTCAAATGAATTAATAAGAGTTATTAATGTCATTTGTTCTTGTTTAGTTTAATTTGGGATCAAGAAATATTAATCGATTAATATAAGGATGGCGTATTACATGCCTTATGATCGATATAGATATCACACGACAAAGGGACTAAATACGTGATTGTTGATTAGGTAAATTGGATCACCGATATTCACTTAAATTGGGTAGTCATGATGGCTTGCAAGAGTCCGCTCATGATTTATAGACTGTCAAGTCTATTGCCAACATTAAGTGAACCTACAGGGTAACACACAAAGAACAAACTGAAATGGGAGCAGAAAATCCTAGCGACTTGTATGATGAGTTGCATAAGAATGTCACAAAATATATTGTCATCTTATGTGATAAGATGTGATATATATGTATATAAAGACTATGAGCACAAAAGATCATGTAATCTAGAAGAGTCTAGATGATGGCATATGGATAATGATGAGAGATGTCATACACATCTTTTAGTGTGAAGAGACATGACTCTTCATCTCTATATAAGGACATAGAGGGCTCCAAATTCACAACACAACACGTCATTCTCTCTCACTCTCATTATTTCACATTCTCTTTTGTGAGACAAAAGAGAGAAAATATACTTTCTAATTTGTATGACAAAATTATGAAATGGTGCTTTCTTTTTGTATGACAAAAATGAAAGAGTGCGATTATATGAAAGGAATTATATACATCTTTTGTGAGATAAAATAAGAAGAGTGTTCTTATGCAAGAGGAGAACAAGCCACTAGCATATATATTGTTCTTCTTCCCGTTTTAAGAAGTTTGTTCGTATGGATACCGGTAGAGGCGTTCGTACTTTCGGCGCTTGTGATCTATTCGGCCTAAGAAGATGATAACGGTTTGTTGAGAGTTTTGGTGGAGACCGATTGTGTGTGCGGTAGATGACTTCCGCACGATCCGACCTAGACGGTCTAGACGGACGTAAAATCGGTTAGGAAGGTAACCTGTTTAGAGACGCATGGACAACACGCATGGTTTGAGCGTCACGGATTAAGCGTAATCCGAAAGGTATCTTTAAGATTTATTTCTTTGATTTAACCGATACGCACGGATCCTCGGATTGGTTTTGGACGAAATTTTTGTTTTTCGCTGCGTTATGCACGTCCGAGACCCAACATCTAGTACTTCTGAGAATTGTGTCGTCTGATGACACAATTATAAATTCAGACTTGGAGTAGTTAATACTCAGGCCTGAACTGTTATCAAACACCTTTAAAATGAATTTCATTCTCATGATTTGAGTAATGTCTTGTTTCAATACAAAGATAGTATCGTCAGCATAAAAAATGGCTATGTGAATGTTTAAAAGAGGTCTTTCTATGAAGTTTTGAGCACGCAAGAACTCCAATACTTTTGCAAGAGTATCAATGGCTAAAATAAAAAGATGGGGTGACAAGGGATCCCCTTGTCTGACCTCTCATTTCAAATGGATACTCTTTCCAGGATTCCCATTAAGAAGCACCTTTGCAGCGCCTCTCAACACACATGTTTCTATCCAATGAATCCACTTTTCACCAAAACCCCTTGCCCTCAAAACCCTAATTATGAAACCCCATCCAATTGTGTCAAAAACCTTGTGCACACCAGCTTTAAATAGTAACAATGGCTATTTTGTGACTTGTGCCATGTGTAGTGCTTACCTAGTATACACATAGCACTCTGAAATTTCTCTGGTTTCAATAAATCCCAGTTGATTGGGTAGAATTAATTCATTAATAAAAGGCTTCAATCTATTGGCTAAAATCTTTGAAAATATTTTTTGAATGCTACTAATGTGACTGATTGATCTGAAATTTTGGGGTTCATTTGCAATCTCAGTTTTGGGAATTAGTGTAATAGAAGACATGGAAAATTCTCCAAGTCCTTCAGAAATAGCCTCACTTTGCAAAACGTTAAATATTTCTTCCCTTAAATATTGCTAGTAATGCTTAAAAAACTGTCCATTGAATCCATCTAGGCCAGAAGACTTGTTTCGCTTCCACCTTTTTATGGCTTCATTCAATTCTTCAATTCTAAAAGGCTCATTTAATGATTCAAGATTGGTTGATGAGTTTCTGAATATGTGAGATACATCCAATGCTAGTTCTGAATGAGCTATTGATAGAGTTGAACCAATAATCCCTTATAAAAAGAGAATTGAATGTTAGACTTCTGTTTATGTTCAGAGGTACATTCATTGGGATGGAGATTAATTAGAAAATGTATCATTCATTTGGATTTTCTGATTGTGGTATATTTATGAAAGAAACTTGTATTTTTGTCGCCCTCT
The DNA here is from genome assembly GCA_024447665.1 of Juncus inflexus. Lineage (NCBI taxonomy): Eukaryota > Viridiplantae > Streptophyta > Magnoliopsida > Poales > Juncaceae > Juncus > Juncus inflexus. The sequence continues at coordinate 11,942,169 of JAJHPC010000010.1, forward strand.
TTTAACCAATGTGATTTTGGCCTTTGTTTCCAATAAGATTCTTCCCTCTGAACTAAATCACTCAACCTTGTTTTACACAGATCCTTTAACCATTTTTCCAAATATTCTAAACTATTTTCTTCTTCTTTTTCATCTAAACTTTTTATAATTTCTTTGCACATTTCCTTGTATTTTCTGTTGTTTGATTGAGGCCTATAGGGGGATTTAAAATGCCTAATGTGCGGAAACGTGAATATTTATATTTTTAGGATTTTATAATTTTTAATATTTTTAGACTTTTGTTGATGGTTTTTTGAATACTAATTAACAAAGAAAATTAAATAAACAGGAAATTAAAGTAAATAGAAAAGGTAAAGAGATACCGAACACACAAACTTGTTGACGAAGTTCGGCGAGATGGTTGCGTTAGCCTTAACCACCCCTTTACTCGCTAGTGGCTCTTACCGTATTCATGAGTTGCCTACTCTCCGGGACTTGTCTTGCGGCTTCGATGGCACTAACAAACAAGATCATTTACAGGACCTCAAACCACCGCCGCCTTACAACAACCTCTTGATGGCTAGTGGAACAATCAACTTACAATCCGATCTCAATTAAATTCAACAAACAAACATGAGCAACATGCTCAAAACTCCACTAATCTCATTTTAATATTTAGAAAATTTGACTAGTATTAAGAAGAGAGAATTTTTGCTTTTTTTTAATAGAATTCATGAATCCTATCTGAGAAGGCGGCCACCTCTTTAAAGGAGGAAAGATCAGCCTTCAGAAAAGGAATCCTGCACAGTTCCGTTGCCAACGGACTGTAAAAACGGAAGAAAATTAAAGCAAGATATTCTTCCAACGGCTTAAAAGTTGATGGTCCGTTGCCAACGGAATAGGTCCGTTACCAACGGACTATACAACAAAATTTGACATCCGATGTTAGGAGGAAAAAATCTTCAACAGGCCAGTTCCGTTGTCAACTTAGTGGTCTGTTGGCAACAGACCACTTCTGTTGTCAACGGAACTGGCCAAAATTAGGCAATTTGCAAATTATACTCTCTTTTTAATAATAATTAAATTACACACATGAAGAACTAAGAAGCTTGCTCCCACGCCCTGAAAATACTGTCTTGAAATCCTTTGCATGCGTGACGACTTCTTATCCTTCTGAGATAGGCAGGATGCTTCCGAGACATTTCCTAGAACTTGATCGTGTGACTATCTAGCTCAAGACATTCTCACGCAAATATATTAGTAGCTCGAAATAGTTTTTAATATCATCAAGCTGAGGACAACAAACTCCCCCTTTTGATGATTTTCAAAACTATTCGATAATTGAGCATGTTTAAATTCATTCTTCACCTTTTTGAAAAACATGCAAAAGGAACATGATCGAGATGCATGAACTCCCCCTCTATACGTGCTCCCCCTTAAGTTAATAATCCATTTAAAAAAAATTAGAACCACATACACACATTAATTTTAATGAAATTTGAGTTTTAAAGAAGTTCAAACTACTAACATATTACAACACAAGTTCAAAAAAAAAAAAAAACTACAAATAAGCAAAATACAAACCATAAATTCATGATATTAGAGCATAATAATAAGTCTTAAAAAAATTATTAACGAAAAAAAAGAGAAAAATGCAACTAGGGTTTAGGTTAAAGTTGGAGAAGGGTCACGGGTTACTCGGCCAGTCCGCCAAAGTCCGAGGGGTTAGGGTTGGAGGATGAGGAACCGGGAGCGTACCGGACATTAAAAGCCGTGAGTAGAGTTTGAAAATTCTCTTGTCGAATCCGATAAAGGTCTTGATACATATGGCTATTTTGTCGAAAAAAATCCGCGAAACGTGCCTCGCTCTCATCTTGTCGTAGGCGTAACTCTTGTTGGCTATTATGAAGAGCCACGAGATCCCTTGTTTGGCGACGGGCCATAGAGCGTAGTTGTACCTGTGATGTAGTCAAAATCGATGGCATCATCATCGTCAAAGTAATTGTGCTCGTCCTCGGGGTCCCATGGCGGGTCTTGGTTTATAACAGATTCCACCGGAGTGTTAGGATTAGGGTTTGCCGGGGCTGGATCTGCTTGAGGATTTAATGCGCGTAAAGCGCGCGCGAGACTTTCCGGTGTCTTGGATGCCGTATCGGATGGTCACATGGGTTGTCCGCGATCAGTCAAAGGTGGAAAGTAATGGTAGACCTTCCTTCCTTTAACTGTGAAACAACAATAGGGTCCATATCACAGGTGTAAGTCTTAAGATTGTATTGATTTGCGTAACGGTCAAGATCAAGTAGATCATGGTTAGGGACCTTTACGAAGGGATTTATTAGAATTGCACGGGGAATCGCGATATTTAGTTTATTGCAAATCTAAGTGAGAAGATTTCCGTACAGAAGGTTTCCAATTAGCGAGAAGTATTGAATGTGATGGTATATTAAGAAAGGAATATTTATTGATTTGGATTTATACCATAGGTGTTGAAGAAGGTAAATATTTCACCATTCGAAATTAGTTTTAAGAGCCGCGACTGGAGTGAGGATATTGTTGACGAAGTGAAAAACAATCCGTTGTCGCGGTTCATAATTTGTGAATTTGTGGTTTGGAGGGTCGCCATGCATGTATTCCCTCATTCGGTCATATGATTCACAACCGAGCCATTCATTCGCGCGTCGGATATAGAAACACTCTTGGTCTTGAGTGATTTCAAGACCTTACCACTCGCAAAGTTTGGACGGGTTAATTATTACTAGATGCCCGAATAGTCATGAGGTAACTTGATAGTTTTAGTCATCAAATGTTGCATTTGCGTAAAAGAGGCGAATTAGGATTTCATAACCGGGGTCGTATATTGTCAAAAGCCCGGTAAATTTCTAAAATTCCGGGAAATGAATCACGAAATCATAGATCTTGCGTGATTTCTCGTGACGGAGAGCATGAAAGATCTCGCATGCATTTTTCGTGCTTAATTTGTCGTGGAATTTATCGTAAATGCCCGGTGTCTTGAAAAGAAAGGTATTTTTCTTGTTATTGAAATCCAAATTGGGGTTGGAGGGTGCTTTTTGTTTGGATTCCGTCATCTTGATTGCCATTTTTGGTTTTGGTGCCATTGGTAAGTTTAAAATATTCAGAAATTGATAGAGAGAGATGACGTTGTACCAAATCCTTGTTGAATCATTGAAGAGTGAGTTGCCGATAGGTCATTTTCGTGAGAGAATCGTCACGAACAGTGAGTAACACGGCCGAATTGAAAAATCTCTAATCCACCAAGTTGAGAGGAGGTATGAAGGTTTTGAGTAAGAATTTAGTGGAGATTTCGCCTTCGGAGTTAAATGGATGAGGTTTGGTGGCCAAAGGGCTTGGAGAAAGTATGGATTTGGGTGAAATTGGAGGTTAGGGTTTTAAGGTTTGGAAGAGAGAAGGTTGAAAGGGTGTTTTAGTGGAAGGGGTTAAGAGTTTGGGAGAGAAGAGGAAGGAAGCGCTGGTTAATAAAGGTATTTAGGATTTGGATTCTTGGAAAATTAGAACTGAAAACCGAATTTCGCACAGTCCGTTGGCAATGGAACACTTCCGTTGCCAACATAGGTTCCGTTGAGGCTCCGTTGAGAATAGAGGACTCCGTTCTGCGAAATTAGCTCCGGGTTGGGCATTGATTTTTGGTGCATTCAATTGGAAACGCGGTTGTTCTATTGAGAATGGACTGAGACAGTTTTGGAGAATACAAGGGTTTATACTAGTGATTTTGATCAATTTTTCATAAAATAAAATGAAATAGACAAAATATTTTTGTAAAATATAAAGTATTTTGAAAATTGCAAAAGAAACAAAAATCATGAAAGACAATTTAAAGATCGAGGAGAATTCATTAAAAAGTGCCCAAAAAGAAATCATAACGAATAATAATTGAGTAATTAATCTTTTAATTCAACCATACCGAGCTTTAATCGAAGATTTGAGAATTGAGCATAAGCTAGCGGTTTCGTGAAGATATCTGCGACTTGATCATCCGTTCGAATGTGAAGTATCTCGAAATCCTCCTTGTCGACATGATCTCGAATAAAATGATTGTGAATCTCGATATGTTCTGTATTGGAGTGTTGCACGGGATTTTTGGCAATACGTATTGCACTCGTATTGTCGCACAAGGATGGAACTTTCCGAAAGTCTAGTCCTTAGTCACATAGAGTCTGATTCAACCAAAGTAGTTGTGCACAACAGCTCCCAGCAGCGATATATTCTGCTTCGACCGATGAAAGCGCGACCGAGTTCTGTTTTCGACTCGACCACGAGACCAAATTCCCTCCAAAAAATTGACACGTCCCACTTTTGCTCTTTTGATTTAGATCCTGCATAGTTAGCATCTTTATATCCCAAAAGTGACAGACTATTATCACGGCCATACAATAACCCTAAGTTTATTGTCCCTTTTAGGTATTTAAAAATTCTTTTAACCGCATTTAGGTGTGAAACTTTGGGGTTTGCTTGAGATCGGGCACATAAACATACAACAAACATAATATCAGGTCTACTAGCCGTTAAATAAAGTAAACTACCGATCGTACCTCAATAATCGAAATGTTTACAGATTCACCATATTCATTGGCGTCGAGTTTTACGTCTTTCACCATTGGCGTATCGCTCGCCTTTTCTTAGTCCATACCGAATCTTTTGAGCAATTCATGCGTGTACTTTGCTTGGTTGATAAAAATGCTGTCACAGGTTTGTTTGATTTGCAATCCAAAAAGTTGAGTTCGCCCATCATGCTCATCTCGAACTCACTACGCATCAAAACAGAAAATTTCTCGGCAAGTGCCGCTTCACTAGATCCAAAAATAATGTCATCAACATAAATTTGAACTAATAAAATTGAATCTTTCCTCTTCCCTCGTTCGAATCCGTGAGATGCAAGGAATGTTGAAAGCTGTCCATACCAAGCCCGAGGTGTTTGCTTCAACCCGTATAACGCCTTTGTCAACTTGTACAGGTGGTCGGGATTGGTCGGATCCTTGAAATCGGGAGGTTACTCAATGTAGACTTCTTCTTTGAGGAACCCATTTAGGAACGCACTCTTAACATCCATTTGAAAGAGCGTGAACCCTTTAATTGATGCATATGCTAAGAGTAGCCTTACGGATTCCAACCTAGCAACCGGCGCAAATGTCTCTTCAAAATCTACTCCTTCTTATTGCTTGAAACCTTGAGCAACAAGTCTCACCTTGTTTCGCACCACCGTATCGTGCTCGTCGAGTTTATTTCGGAAAACCCATTTAGTACCAATAATGGATTGGTTGTTGGGTCAAGGTATTGAGGTCCAAACATGGTTTCGCTTGAATTGGGCGAGTTCATCTTGCATGGTGAGAATCCAATCGGTGTCATCATTTGCTTTCTTGAAGGATTTGGGCTCAGTTTGAGATAGGAAGGCGCAAAAAATGACGAGATTTCTTGTACCGGATCGGGTTTGAACTCCTTCCCGTTGGTCGCCCACTACAACACAAGTCGAGGTGGAGAAGCTCGAGGGGGCGCTTCGTCGAGACCATGGTCTTGTGTGATGGCAAACCTGAAATAAGTTCTTTACGGGATAATTTCGAAATCGTGTCCATGCATACATGGCCCAATCGCTTGTGCCATAGATGCGAACTCGATTCCGAAGCGGTCAGACAATGAGTGCCTGACACAAAAGAATGAAAGTCAAAGAAATAAAGGTTACCCTTTATTTTTCCCATACAAACTTTCATATGATCTGAATTTTGAATCACATGACAATTCATGTTATCAAATTTCACATCATAACCTGCATCACCTAATTGACTTATGCTAATTAGGTTATGTTTATGTCCTACCATAAAATATACATTCTCCAATGTCCAATTACATGTGCCGATCGAGCCCACGCCAACTATCTTTCCTTTCTGGTTCCCGCCAAAAGTGACATCTCCTTTGTTGAAGGGTGTCAAGGTCTTGAACTTACTCTTATCCCAGGTCATATGGCGGGAACAATCACTATCCAAACACCACTAATCGGTTTTACGTGATGAACTTAGACATATCTACAAGAAAGCATATTAGTTAAAATGAATACGAGTATTTAAATAATATGATTTCCTGTCTATCTTTATGCAACCAAACAAATTTTGACGAATTAGCAGGTTTACGCGTTAGACACTCTAGTGAGATATGGCCTATTTTGCAACAATAGTTACAAAATGAACAAGTCGGGTTTGAAGTCTCTTAGTACCTTTCACAAAATGATTTTTATAGTTGTTTGAAAACTCGGCTTTCCTAAGATTTGGTTCGGTCGACTTGGCACTAAAAACAGTTGATTTTGAAAAATTGTTTGATTTCACAAAATTATTTGAGTTTGAAAAACTTTGTTTTTGATGTGCATTAGTGTAATGTTTGGGAGCTAGATATTGTGATTCATTAGGTTGAATCTTTCTCGGAACTTGTGTGTCGATTATTTCATAAAATAACCATTAGGCCTCTTTTATAAAGTCTTTCGGTTGTGACACCTAGTTATTCTCATGAATATGCCGAAAATCATGAAAATAGTGAAACCTATTGTTATTACTAAACCTTTTAGAAATTCGACTTTTAGGACTTTTGCCCTTAATGTAGTCTCGGTACATGAATGCATTTTCTCTACTCTTCGGTTGATTTAGCTCCTTTTTTATTGTATGGTTTTTAAGTCTTGAAGGAGTGGGTTTAGTACCGATCTCTTTCTCGAACCCTAAACTAGTTTTATCATTTGGTTTTTGCCCTATAAATAAGTTGTCTAAATCAAGTTTTCTTGTGACATTATTGGCGCAAGCAGACTTGAGAGATTTATTTTCATATTTTTAACTTATAACTTCGATTTTTCGATGACTAATTTCAGTTTTTAATTTTTCACAAATACAATTATTTATCTTCTTGTTTAAGTTTTTGTCGATTGAGTTATTATTATTATATAAATTTAATTTTTTAAATTCTTTTATTTTTGCCTTGTACGACCTTACCGAAGCTTCGGAAATAATGAATAGTTCTTGGGTACTAATAAGAGACTCCTGAAGCCTTTTTAACTCTTGTTCTAGTTCATCGCAGGTTCCGGGTTCTATATTTTCAATAACTTGATTGGAACTAGGAACCTTTATCCCTTCTAAAACATAATTTACAGTGAGATCTAGATATACCTCGCAATTCATGTCGCGGGAAGAACCGGAGGAAGTCGTGTCGATGAAGGATGTTGCAGGAGAAAGATGGGGTTGATCTGGAAGCTGTCCTAGTCGAATCATTTTCTGTATCGCCCTTTCGCACACCTCGTCCATATCATCATATGTCATGAATGCGATATTCGTTATGTCCGATTCGGAGTTGGAGTCCGAATCGGAATCATCAGATGAATCGCTCGACTCGTCTCCCCACACGGCCACCTTGGCAGAATGACCTTTTGACTTCTTTTTCTTGTCCTTTCCTTGGTCATCGTGCCTCTTTTCTCGTCTTTTATCGTGTCGATCGTCGGACCACCTTTCACATCGCTCGCGTCGATCATCTAAATGTCCATCACATTTTTCATCATCTTTCTTGTTCCACAGAGAGAGCTCGGGATGTAAGGTGAAGCAATTGTCGATGGTGTGTCCCTTCTTGTTGCACTCGAAGCAGTACGTCTTTTGGTTGTTGCGATGTCGGTTGTCGTTAAACCATTTTTCCTTGGCTTGAAATTCACCGAATTATCGCACTAAGCATGCTATTTCATCATCCTCATCAAACGAGCTCATTGCCAGCATAGCTATCATTTTAGGTTGGGAGTCAGTTCCCATTTGCCTCACTTGGGTTTCGAAATTACGGATGTAGTTGATGAGTTCTTCCGGCCCGATATCTTTTGTTGCTAACATAGTTTCTAATGAGACTCGAAGTACTTCCCAACTAGATGGCATTGCCCTAATCAATTTACCTGCAACTCGATCATTGGTTAGTTTTTCTCCTAAAGTAGTGAATCCATTTTGGATATGCGACATAAGAGTATACATATCCTCGATGGGTTCACCTTCGATCATCCGGAAATTATCAAATTGTTGTTCAAGTACAATGAGTTTGGTTCTTTTCATTTGATTATTTCCCTCAAATCTATTTAGGAGAGCCTTCCACATTTCATTAGAATTCTCACAACCATTGATTATTACAGAAAAAATGTTCAACATATTTGTGAGAATGAGATTCTGTGCCATTATGTCAAATGTCTTATTGGTTTTAGTGTCCTCGGTATATGTTGTGGTACTATCTTTCACAAAATCTATGGTAAAATTATTTTCTACTACCTTTCGAAGACCGTGAAGATCAAACACGTTCATCATGCATCTTTTCTAGACGTTCCAGTTCTTGCCGTCAAGTTTATCGGGGTACTCGATTCGAAGACAGTTAATCGGAGGGGTCGCCATGAATCAAATACACGTTATTTCAAATTAGAATTTGAAACGGTCTGTATTCCTGCTCTGGTACTAATTGTTGTTTGATTGAGGCCTATAGGGGGATTTAAAAGGCCTAATATGCGGAAACGTGAATAATTGTAATTTTAGAGTTTTATAATTTTAAATATTTTTAGACTTTTATTGATGGTTGTTTGAATACTAATTAACAAAGAAAATTGAATAAACATGAAATTAAAGTAAATAGAAAAGGTAAAGAGATACCGAACACATGAACTTGGTGACGAAGTTCAGCGAGGTGGTTGCGTTAGCCTTAACCATCCGTTTACTCGCTAGCGGCCTTTACCGCGTTCACGAGTTGCCAACTCTCCAGGACTTGTCTTGCGGCTCTGATTTCACTAACAAACAAGATCGTTTATAGGATCTCGAACCACCGTTGCCTTACAACAACCTCTTGACGGTCGGTGGAACAATCAACTTACAATCCGATCTCAATTCAACTCAACAAACAAACACAAGCAACACGCTCAAAACTCCACTAATCTCACTTTAAGATTTATAGAATTTAACTAGTATTAACAAGAGAGAATTTCTGCTTTTTTTTAAAAGAATTCATGAATCTCATTTGAGAAGGTGGCCACTTCTTTAAAGGAGGAAAGAGCAGCCTTCAGAAAAGGAATCCTGCACAGTTCCGTTGTCAATGGAACTATTCCGATGCCAACAAACTGTAAAAATAGAAGGAAATAAAAGCAAGATATTCTCCCAACGGCTAAAAAATTGATGGTCCATTGTCAACGGAATAGGTCCGTTGCCAACAGACTATACAACAAAAATCGACAGCCGATCAGGAGGAAACAAATCTTCAACGGGCCAGTTCCGTTGTCAACTAAGTGAATTGTTGGCAACGGACCACTTCCGTTATCAACGGAACTCACCAGAATTAGACAATTTGCAGATTATACTCTTTTTTTTTAATAATAATTAAATTGCTCACCAAACTAAACACACATGGATGCGTGACTACTTCTTATTCTTCTGAGATAGCCAAGATGCATCCAAGACATTTTTGAAAACTTGATCGTGGGACTATCTTGCTTAAGACATTCTCACACAAATATATTCGCATGTCGGAATAGTTTTAAATATCATCAAACTGAGGACAACATTTTCAAGTATAGAATTTCATGTTTTTACTCCATTGCTTTAGCTTTTTATCCAATTCCCTTAATTTCTCTGGAAATTCAATGAGAGAGGATGCTTTATGTGATTGCGAATGGTCCAAAATTATACTGTTGGCCTCAGAATTTTTGATCCAAGAGTTTTCAAATCTGAATCCATTATATTTGGGGAAAGTACTTGAAGAGACCAATTGAATTGGTGAGTGGTTTGAAAGTGTATTTGCTAGACATGATTGGGTATAATGAGGGAATAATTGAGTCCAAGCTAGGACATGTTACCAAATTGTAATCCCCAAGAAGCAACCATGGGATAATACTGAGATACAAATTTTGGACCATTTTCAATCACATAAAGCATCCTCTCTCATTACTGGCAATTTGTATCTCAGTATTTTCCCATCTACATTGTAATTTGGCTGTTAGAGAATAGCTATTTAGTGATGACTGAATGGGATTAAAATGATTATTATTTCAAACTAAGATCACCCCCCTGATGCTTCAACTGAATTTAGGGTTAGATATCCAGCTAAAAAAATACCAAAACTCTCCTTATGTAATTTATCAGAATAATTCTTCAGTTTAGATTCCTGGATACAGACCATGTCAGGTCTTTCACTCTTCAAAAATCTTTAATTTAAACCCTTTTACTATTTGCATTCATACCTCTCACATTCCAAGAAATTATTTCAATTTTTTTTAAATTCATTTAATAATTTTTTTACTTCTCTGTAGTTTTTCTTTGTTTTTTTGGTACAAATTTATACCAAAGTTTGTGAAACTGCAAATTGGTCATCTGTCAGTTGAACCCCAATTGTAGGTAAAAGGGCTGATATATCTTCCAAAATATACATCTTCTTCTTCACCAACAGAGAGGAGGTATCTTCTGCATTATTCCCTATTATATTATAGCTTTTTTTTTAAATAACCTTGTTTTATTTCCTTGTATTGCAACAATTGATCTTTTTCTATTGTTGTTGTGTAGGTAATCTGGTTCTAACCCTTGCAACCTTGCACTTTTTCTCCTTGGTGGTGTAGGTGGCCTGGAGGGAATTGGAATTTCCTAAAGACCCAAAGCTTCATCATTCTACACTAGCTCATCTTGATTCTCATGGCCACTTGTTTCATCACTATGATTCTGAACTGGTTCAATACCATTCACTTCTCCCTTCTTGTTAATTGTGATTATTGCCAGCTGCTATGACTCTGAAAGTTGTATTGTGTTACAATTTTCTGAATTAGGGGTACTTGAATAAGGTTCGGTAGCAGGGCTATCGTGAGACACTGCAATAGCCAGTTGGTTAGAAGGAGAGGTTGGTTCTATTGTTTGGGCGGGGGGAAGTGAAATTGGCTCTAATAATGGCAAAGATGAGACTGTTTGAGAACACAAAGCTTGGTTAATTGAGGGGGACTGAGTCACCTTTGCTTTATCTGAAATTTTCTGAGCATTTATCTTATCCAATTTCACTCTCCAAACTTGATTCAATAACCAATTCTTTCGTCTGGGAATCTCAAGGTTTTGTAGGTTGTAAGGCTAAATAAAGATTGGACATTTGAACATAAATGTCCATCTGAGAAGTGAATTGAATAAGGAATATGAGATACGGTCTTAACCCTAATCACTGCTGAAAACTCTTTGAATCCCACTCCTCCACTAATATGCAAGGTCTGTTGGTAAAAGCCAAAGCTAGCAACAATGTTTCTCATGATTTCCTCTTTCGCCAGGTTTTCAAGCAGCTTTTTCACATGAATTATGGTTGTGTGGTATTCTACAAGCTCGTGTACTATTGCATGTTCAGATGAAAGAAGACCCTTGTTCACATGATAGATGAGCTTTTGCCTCTTAACAATGGTTTGTTGAGTTATTTTTACAGGTGTCTGATTAGTTTCGACCTGCGCTGAAACAATATTAGGATTTGTGTGTGAAGGAACTAGCCTTGGCTAAGCAGGAATCTTTGAAGTTGAATTAGATTAGGAGGGGAGTTTAGTCCTGCAATACTTTGCTATATGCCCTAGCTTATCACATCTATAACACCTAATTGCTGCAATCTTTCCTTGTGTGGTCATGAGCTAGACATTTGTAGCATTGCATTACTGTCTTTAACTTTTTCTTCTTATTTACTACTTTGATCCACCCTTAGTTCTCAGTTGAATTTGTATTTGCATTTGTTATGTTAGGGACCTGTGGTACAATTGGGACATTGGATTGCAGAATTGTAATGTAGGATTTGCTCGAACTTGGAATGTTATGAGTTTTTTGTATGGGATTGTTATGTTGTAAGATCTGAAGCTCTTTAACTGATTGATTCATTTTAAAATCTCCGAAATTTGAAGCCCAACAAACTTATTTATCATAATTGATATTTAGCAAATCTCTCAACTAATTATTAATAATGAGTTTCTCTAAAAAAACCCTTAACTGATAAGCATCAAGATACCCATCTCAAGCTTGCCTGAGAAATAAAAAAAATGATAAACATCAAGATAGATGAATAATAAGAATCCAAATTTAAAGAGGAAGAGAAGGATAAAATGAAATCAAGCCGAGCTAGAGTAAAACCCTAAATCGCGTTGCATGATTTGTTTTTGTTTTTTGCCATCATTGAGTCGAGAAAGGTCCAAATTTGAGAGAACATGAAATCACAAAATGTTGAAAGAGGAACAGAAATCATGGGCTATTATTGAGTTTCAGTACTCATCAACAACCATTTAAAGTAGACAAGTCTGTTTAATTTTATTTACATGGGCTGACTGACCCCATGATGGACTTTCACTCAAAAAACTTTTTTTCTGAAAGACATATAATAAATTATGAAAATATATATAAGCCGGGAACTTACTTTTTCCAAGGCCAAACCCTAGGTTTTATGGTCTACTCTATGGGGCTGGCCCTTCTTTAATCCATGTAAGGATAACATAATTCAATTCACTTCCCAGGGTCTAAAATCAGTTAAGAAGATGTATTGATGAATCACAGAATAAATTATATACTAGAAATGGTGCTACACGACCGACCTATATCTGTATATGTCTACAAATAAAAAATATCTCTATTCGGCCGGGCATAAATACGGTAATGAATTTGACATTCTAATAAGGATAATATCTGAATAGATATGAGTAATATCTGTACATGGGCAATTTTTAATTTGGATATTATCCGTTCTGGATATTTCATTCTACATTGGATACGGATATAGATATATAAGAATAAAGATTCAAATATTTTAAATGTTTTGCCAATTTTGAATATGGATAAAGATATTTATCCATATCCACCAAAAATAATTTGTTTATTATGTTAAAATTTGTTATAATTTTATAATTATTTTGTCATTTTTTATGTTAATAGTTAAATTTGAAGAAGATGCGACCGTCCACCTATATTCGGATATCTATATAAATATTCATATATGTACTCATATCTAATAATATCCAAACCGAATTCATGTTTCAGTCCATATACATATCCGTATATAAAACATAATATAGATACATATATGATATGACCACTAGGCACTATCTTAACAATTTGAATCATTTACACCCCTATGTTCGATGCATATGGTGGACAATAAATAAAGGGAGATAAATGAAAGAAAAAAAAAGAAAGGAAAAAGAAAAGAAATGAAACTAAAAGAGTGAAAATTCTCACATCGCTTTAACTTGCCTTCGCGCATCTCAAATCTCATCGACTTCCACTTTCTTTTGCTGGAGGTTTAATTCTCTCTCTTGCCACTTGTAGTTTTGTTATTCATTTCAAATTTATATTTACTCAAATACAAAGGAAAAATACTGGCTTATTTAATTTAGAATTTTTTTGATAGAAAAATAGTTACTAGAATATTTGATACTTTTTATATTTTAAGTGGATAAATTTGATAGATCTTTTGTTTTGTAAAGTCAAATATGTTATTAGTGTTGTTCTCTGTTTAATGATCTGAAAATATTTTCGAATTACTAATTATGTTTGAATTTTGATGTATAAGAATAGAAACTAAATGAGTTCAAGATGACATACACGACCAGCTTAGAAGATTTCGAAGAAATGAAATAAGATCCAATGCATTCAAGACTTGCTCAAGAAATAACAGACTTCAAGATTTCCACGAATAAATATTAGTAAAACAATTCAAATTTGAATAGTATAAATAAACTTTAGAGAGAAAATAAAAACATGAATCTGGAACATTGTCCATTCGAATGGAACCCTTATCCGTTCCAATGGACCTATATAAGGAAACTTACAAAAAATTGTATTGTTCATTCGTTCCGTTTAGTTCGAACGGACTTAATATAGAAATTGTTCTAGCTATCATTGTCTGTTCGAATGAACCATTTTTCTGTTCGAATGGACTACTGTCAGCATTAATTATTCTATTCATTTGTTATTTGATTTTCTACCATTTATATGGTCTGTTCAAACCGGCCATCAGTCCGTTCGAAGGGGCTTGGATGTTCCAAAATTTGCAGGAGGTTCTCCTTTCTCTTTAAATATGAAGGCACCCCAATCTGAAAATCATCTATTCTTATGCAAAATAATGCCAGATATTCTTTCTATTGTGTATTTTAATTATTCAATCGAGTTGTTTGTAATCAATTGAAAGCGATCCAGTTGAGTTCCGCCGACAATCGTGTAGTGTTTGTAAAATGATTATCGACATATTTTGTAAAACACTATTTGGATTAATGAAATTAAGAAGCCAAAAGACATATCCGGAGACATAGGAACTCATGAAGCAAACGGTTGCTAGCGAGAACGGGTGGTTACTGTTAACGCAACCACTTTACTGAACTTCGTAAATAAGTTCGTGTGTTCGGTATCGTTATATACTTTTATTTATATATCTTTATTTATCTTTTTTATCGTTAATCTATTTAGTTAATTAATACAACCAAAATCCGATAAAAAAAAATTAAAGGAATAATTTCATATATGCCACTACAAAAACTCGAAATATCATATTTGCCATTATAAAAATTTAAATATCATATTGCTATCATAAAAACTTAAAAATATCATATATTCCATTAGAAAATCTAAAATCATATTTACCATTACAAAAACTTAATATATCAAATTTGCCATTAAATTTACTCAAAACTTAACACCATCTATTTTTTTCCGTTAAAATTAATGCTCTAATTTTATAATTATTATTATATCTCTAAATTCATTTCATGAATTAGATTCATCTCTCTCTCTCTCTCTCTCTCTCTCTCTCTCTCTCTTCTGATTAGATTCATATATAAGCAAAAAAAAAACTTTCTTTTAGTTCGAAGCAGTGTTGCAAATAACGGTCTGTAGCGGCGCAATAGCGGTTTTGGAAGCTAAACGCTCCGCGCAGCAGTTTTGTTGCAGTTTAGCATGTATCGACGATTTAGTGGTGAAGCGGTCCGCAATAGCGATGTTGCGTGTGTGTGTTGCGGTGTAGCGGTTTGAATAGCATTTTTGATGGATTTTTTTTAATTGATTTTTTAATGCATTTTTTTTCACATGATAGATATATTGTATTTTAATATTAATCATATTTTGATTTTGGATATGTAATTTTTGACAAGAACATTTCAAACTTTTATTGTTAATATTTTAATATTAATCATATTTTAATGTTGTATATTTCTTCTTTTAGATTTTCTAATACAGATATTACGTAGTGGTATATAAGAAAAAAAATATTTATATATATTATTCGCTATAAAAATGTATCTCCGCAACATCTTCGCTATACGCTGCGCTATACGCAATTCGCTACATGAAAATTCTAAATGCAACACATCGCTAAACGCTATTTGCAACCTTGCTTTGAAGTAAACAAAATTTGATATGAGAGAAATAAATTGATTAATTTTTTGATTAATTTTTTCTCTCGTGTCAAATTATTTTGACTAATAAATTGATGTGAAGATTATTTTTGTTTATATATGAATTTCAATCATGAAGAGAGAGATAGAGAGAGAGAGAGAGATCATCAAAGGAATTTTTAATATGAAATCTAATTCATTAACTAAATTTAGGGGTATAATGGTAATTATAAGATTGAACCATCAATTTTATATGAAAAATAGATGATTTTAAGTTTTGAATAAATTTGATGGGAAATATGATATATTAAGTTTTTGTAATGGCAAATATGATATTTAAGATTTCGTAATGGCATATATGATATTTTTAAGATTTTACAATGACAAATATTATATTTAAGTTTTTATAATGACAAATTAGATATTTTTGAGTTTTTGTAATGGTATATATGAAATTATCCCAAAAGTAAATAACTGAAAAGTCAAATGAAAAGTCACACTTCCGCACAACTGGATCTATTGACCCCATTTTAGATCTACACTAAATAACAATCGACATCAGGGCGGGAATTCAAATTTGAAACAAACATGTATTTTCGATCGTGGTGAACATTCTGCCCCATGACAACCAAGACAAACTCTTTCACGATGCTAACACTTTAGAATTGAGTCCAAATCGCGTACCCGAAGAACCTTGCCAACAATAATTTGTTACACTCCGACTCTAATATTATGTAACGGTAAATAAAATAAACTATCTGAAATAATTAATAATACTTAAATAAATCTTTTCTTTATTGGGAATTTTTACTATCTTTCATAAATCAAGCGGCCATGATTTCGCTATCTCATATGCGGCTAAGCTGTCATTGTTTAATCATCTCATGTGCGGCTTTACTTTCAAATTCAAAAAGTCATGGATTCGCAATCCCATGTGCGGCTAAGCGGTCATATTTTCGCCATCCCGTGTGCGGCTTTACTTTCAGTATCAAATGGCCATAGTTTTGCAATCCCATGTGTGACTAAGCGGCCATGCTTTCATCATCCCGTGTGCGGCTATACTTTTATTATCAAGCGGTCATGATTTCGCTATTCCATGTGGGCTATGCGACAACGGTTTGTCCATTCCATGTGCGGCTAAGCGGTCAAGATTTTGCTATTCCGTGTGCGGCTATATTTACGACTCAAATATTTTTCAAAAATAAATAATATATTAAATTACCAGTATTGCAAATAGCGGTCTGTAGCGACACAATAGCGGCGCTATAGCGGTTTCTAGAAGCTAAACACTGTGCGCAGCGATTTTTTTGTGGTGTAGCATTTTTCGATGATTTAGCGGTGAAACGGTTCGCAATAGCGGTGTTGCGTGTGTGTGTTGCGGTGTAGAGGTCTGAATAGCATTTTTGATGAATTTTTTTAATTGATATTTTTAATGGAGTTTTTAATAGATAGATATGTTGTATTTTAATATTTTAATATTAATGATATTTTGATTTTAGACATGTAATTTTTGACATGAATATTTTAAACTTTTATTGATAATATTTTAATATTAATCATATTTTAGTGTTGCATATTTCTTATTTTAGATTTTGTAGTGCATATATTAGTATTATGTAGTGCTATATAGGGGAAAAAATATTTATACATATTATCCGTTATAAAAATGTATCTCCGCAACATCTCCGCTATACGCTGCGCTGTATACAATTCGCTACATGAAAATTCTAAACGCAACACACCGCTAAACGCTATTTGCAACCTTGTTAATTACTATAAAAAATATCGATTTAAAATACATAAAAACATAATCGTATGAGAAGAAAAATATCGTACCTTAAAAATGTTTGTAACTTGGCTCTATGATGCTTCAGAATTTCACGTCTAACTTGTCTCGATATATGCATTGCATATTATTAACTTTGTTTGAAAATTAGCAGTGGCAGTATTGTGATATATAGGAGCAAAATGAATTGTGTAGCAAATATTTTTGTGTTTTACATATATGTTTGTGATTGATGTTGGTAAAATGGATTGTTATTTGAAAATATGAGTATTTATAGGAGGAGAAACTAGCATGCCAAGAATATCATACCTAGTATTAATGTCATTAATCACTTTTTATTTCCTTCATTGTCAAGTTGTTGTTATATTCATAGGTTGTATTTAGAAGATGAAAGGACTCAGTAAAAACCCACGAATTGCTTGCGACAAACAAGACTTTCACGCACATAACCCCTGGCCTATTAAGTTACTAACTTCATTTCACAAAGTCAAGTCAAATATTAATTGAGATGTATAAAAGAATTAATCCGCCCAATAAATGCTGACTTTATTTTATAACTTCAAATAATCCTATGTATATTATCATCATTATGCACATAAACTTGATAAAAGATTAATAAAAATGTGAACATATTATATGCTAAATAAAATGGCTTGGTTGGCTTAAAGCTTGGTACAATATTAATCTAGAAAAGAATAAAATGTATTTTATATAAGTTGTTATATTTGTAAATATTATATAGAAAACATAGAATTATGGTTTCAAGTATTCTTTAAATATTATTTGAAAATATAAAATAATTATTAACTTACGAAAATTCAAAATTTAGTTAAATTATATAAAATAACATTGAATATATATATTTTTCAAAAAATATGGGTTATAACATAATTGATATATATGGAAAAGACGCATGGTGAACGCGTTCCAGCTGCAAGGACTACGAGACATTGTCGAAAAAGGGTATGAAAGTACTTATGAAAGCGATGGTATAAATTGCATCAATAACACTAAAAATAATATAACACTTGATAGAGTAGCAGAAAACCTAATCCTCTCAAATATGATAAGTTCGTTGTCTAATTACAGATGGTAGTGTTAATGCCTTTAAAATGTGGCGAGCCCTCCTAGATAGATTTGAGGGGAACAAACAGATGAAAAGAACCAAACTAAAGGGAGTTGACCAACAATTTGATTTTGCTTTTAGATTCATCGAGGATATTTACATCCTTATGTCACATATTCGAAATGGATACATTGCTCTAGGAGACATCCTAACAAATTCTCGAGTTGTTGGAAAATTAATTAGAGTAATGCCGCAAAGCTGGGAGACGTTACAAGTCGCCTTAGAGACAATGATGGAATGCAATATATCTAGCCGGATGACAAAATCAACTACTTCCAGAATTTCAAAGCTTGACTCAACTAAATGAATCAAATCGACTCCTAGCTGACAACCATAGCTATGCCGGCCGTCGACACACATGATGAGGACGCTGAAATGACGATTCTAGTTAGAAAATTCGGTGAATTTGGAGCACACAAAAAAATGATTTAATGACAACCGTCGTCAACAACTGGAAGACCTTTTGCTTCAAGTGCAACAAGAAGGGACACATAATCGATAATTGCTACACACTTCATCCTGAACTCGCTCTGTGGAATAAGAAAGAAAGCGAGAAATGAGAAAGACGATCTGACGATAGACGCGAGAAAAGACGTGACAATAATGCAAAGGACAAGAAGAAGAAGAAGAAGAATCACTTTACCAAGATTGCCATTTGGGGAGACAACTGGAGCGAGAAATGAGAAGGACGATCGGATTATAGACGCGGGAAAAGACATGACGATAAAGCAAATGACAAGAAGAATAAGAAGAAGAAGAAGAAGAATCACTCTACCAAGATTGCCATTTGGGGAGACAACTGGAGCGATTCCTCTGACTCCTCTGAATTGGAATCTTGCTCTCATGGAGGGTGATCTTGCCTTCGGTGGATTATATGGCCGAACACGCTATACAAAGCATGCCTCAACAACAAGGATGAGCTGATCCTTTGACATCTACCATCGCACCTTCTTCGAATGAATCGTCATCTGGTTCTTACTGTGACATGAGTCACGAGGTATTTCCAAAACTCAATCTAAATTTTTGTTTTCGAACGAATGATGAAGAATCATTCGCTCAACCGGTACAAATGTTAAGTTAAAATCATTTAAATAATAATGTAAAACTTGGTCCATGTGATGAACACTAGCTTCGGTAAGGTCATACATGACACATATTCAAGAATTTGATAAAAGTTATTTAATAAATTGCAAATATGAAAATTAAAAAAATGAAATAAGTCATACAAAAGTCAAAATTTCAAGTTTAAAAATAGAAAATGAATCTCTCAAATCTACTTCTGCCAGTATTGTCCCAAGCAGAATTAAGTTCAATAAAGTTTTAGTCGGAACAAAACCACTGCTCTAGGGTTCAAGCAGGAGGTTGGTTATAATCCCTCTTATTCAAGACCTAAACACCAAACATTAAAAGTGGAGCTTAATAAACTATATAATGATCGAGGAAGTGCATTTTTGTACCAAGATTGTTCTAAGGATAAAACTCTTAAAAGTCAAAACTTTAACATTATTAGCAACAATAGGTTTAATTATAAACATGACTCTCAACCGCTTCATGACAATAACCACACTAAAAAAACTGGATGTCTATACAAAAGAGGACCGGATGATTATTTTACACAAATGCCACTCAGGAGATTCAATTAATGTGAAGTAGTCAAGACATATGTCACTTGTGAGATTCAATCTAATTAATTGAAACATCAAGCTCCCAAATACTACACTAAAGAACACACCAAATAAAATTTACCAAATTCTAAAATATTTTGTGCCAAATCAAACGATCTAAAGTTAAAAATGACGAATATACAATCACTACAAATCCCCACTTGTGCTATTTGCAACTATAATTGTAAATTAGGTCACATCTCTTTGGAGTGTTTTTTCCGCAAAACATAAAAAACACCCAAATACATGTGGTTGCAGAATGATAGAAACACTACAAGTAGCTCATCCTCTAATGAGGGGGTATCTAAGTCTATCTAGATGCTTCGGTATTGCTCCCCCCGATACCTAAGACAAATTCTTAAGGGGAGTTGTGATCAAGAATCATATTAGTTAAAAAATTTTATTTATTTAACTAGTATGCTTTCTTGTAGATATGTCTAAGTTCATCTTGTAAAATCGATGAGTGGTGTCTAGACAATGATTGTTCCTACCATATGACCTGAGATAGAAATAAGTTCAAATCGTTGAAGCCATTCAATGGAGGAGACGTTACTTTTAGAGGAAATAAAAATGGAAAGATCATCAGCCTCGGATCAATTATGTAGTTGGACTCAGACATAGTATTAGTATAAGTAAGTTATGTGAATTTTGATAACATGCATTGTCATATAATTCGAAATTCAGATAATAAAATAGTTTGTATGAGTAAGAGATTGGTAAATATATATCTTTGATTTCCATTCTTTCGCAACAGACATCCATTGCCTGACTGCGATGGAATCGAGTCCATGCTTATGGTGAAAATGTCTGGGCCATACATGCATGGTCACATATCTAAGTTATCCAGAAAAGAATTAATAAAAGGATTGCCATCACATAAACTTAAGTTAGATCGATTATGTGATACTTGTAAGCATGGTAAGCACTCCAAGTCACATCGAGTTTTAAATTTAACAACATCGTTTCCACCAAGCATCCTCTGGAGTTACCACATCTTGATCTATGCGGCCCTATGAGCATCTCGAGCTTAGAAGGTAAAAGATATTGTTTCATAATTGTTGGTGATTTTTCTCGCTTTAATTAGGTTTAGTTTTATGATTCATCAAATGTTGCTCTCTCATTGAAAATGACCAAGGCACCATGATCATTACTATAAGAAGCAATCAATGGTGGTGAGTTAAAAAATGCAAAATTTGATGAATTTTATTCTCGAAGAGGTTATAAACATGAAATTTTGGCTCCACGTACTACACAACAAAATAAAGTCGTTGATGAGCATCCATCTCCTAAAATAATTTTGGGTTGCGGCAGTTAACATTGCTTGTCATGTCATAAATCGAGTCAGCCTAAGGTATATTTGAAAAAAGACTCCATATGAGCTATGGTACGATCGCAAGCCCAATATATACTATAAGAAATTTTTGTTTGGAAATATTTCATTCTTAACGAATCCGATAAAATAGATAAACTTCATCCGAAATCCAATGAAGGCATTTTTGTTGGATATTTTAATAGAAGTAAAGCTTATTGAGTTTACAATAAATCTTCACGGATTATTGCTGAATCCGTACATGTTAATTTTCTCGAGACTAGCAAGGGGCGGGAATGGTAAACTCTAATGTAGGTACAAGCAATCTAGACGAACTGATGACAACTCCTCCAAGCAAAATTCTTGAACTACATTTGGGGGATCCAACCTTGGAAGCAAGCGATGATGTAGTGGTGAAAAACGATCAGAATGAAGACAACTCGACACAAGGAACTTAAAATCCCACACAAGAAGAACAACATCCGATGACACAAGATGAGTCCGAAGCTCTGGCTATTCGAGTGCCCGACATACTCAGGAAGTTTGCTCTCATTAATTATCAATTATTTTGGGTGACCCTAGGGATGGTATGAGAACCTAGTCCAAAACTCGAAACTTAGTTGCTTATTGTGCCTTCCTATCACAAACCGAACACAAATATTTAAGGGAGCCAATGGAGACACCGACTGGATCTTAGACATACAAGAGGAACTTGCTCAGTTCAAGCCAAACCATGTGTGGATTTTGGTTCTAAGATCCGAACACCGATGGAGTATTGGGATGAAATGGTTATTCTGGAAAATCTCGATGAACACGGTTCAGCGGTGGAAAACAAGGCGAGGCTAGTAACTCAAGCTTTCAAGCAACAAGAAGTTATCAATTTTGCAGACACGTTTGTACCCGTAGCCCACCTAGAATCCATTAGATTACTCTTGGCATATGCATCAAATAAAATGTTCACACTCTTTCAAATGGATGTCAAGTGTATTTTCTAAATGGATTCATCGGATAAGAGGTTTACATGCAGCAACCCACCGGATTTACAGATTCAAAATTTCTGAACCAAGTCTTCAAGCTCACCAAGACATTTATATGGATTAAGACAAGCCTCTCGACCATCGTACGGTTAACTTTTGACCTACCTTGGGTCCAATGGTTATGTACGTGCTAAATCCGATGCTACCCTATTTACCAAGAAAAATGGTGAAACCATTGTTCAAAATTTATGTAGATGATATTATTTTTCGATCTAGTGATGTGGCACTTACTGAGAAATTTTCTATTTTGGTGAATAATAAATTTGAGATTAGCGTGATGAGTGAGTAGAACTCCTTCATTGGTCTTCAAATCAAGAAAAACTCCGTTGGAATCTTCATCAATCAAGCGTACACATGTGAGCTACTTAAGCACTTCAGCATGGACCAAGAAAAGAGGAGTGGCACTCACATGACGAAGGATGTCAAACTCGATGAAGACAAATCTGGTAAATCGATACATCGCTCTCATTATCAGGGTATTATCGGGAGTTTATTATAATTAATGATTAGTAGACCCAATATTACGTTTGTTGTATGTCTATCTTCCTGTTTACAAGCTAATCCAAAAATATCACACCTAAATACACATACATATTTTTTGGTACCTGAAGGCATAATAAACTTGGGATTATGGTATGGTTGGGACAATAGTCTGTCACTAGTAGGGTACCAAGTTGTTGTGGCACGAATATCCGAAACAGAATGTGTAGTGGCACGAAGTTGTTGTGCTCAGCTACTATGGCTGAACCAGACGCTAGGCGACTATGGACTCAACTTTCAACAAATTCCGATCTTGTTTGATAATACATGCCCTATTTGTATCTCGAACAGTCCGGTGAATCACTCAAGAGCCAAACACATTGACATTCACCATTACTTTTTTTATTCACTGAAATATTTTTCGGTATCACTCCTAGAAAACAGAGTATCAGTAAGGGTGAAAAAACCGTTACTGATAGCTACATACCGTTACTGATAGCCATCATGCCCGGTTACTTATGCGGCCATGCTGAAAGTCTTTATCAGTAAGGTTACCATTACTGATAATTATCAGTAACGGTATTTCTACATCAGTAACGGCGCACTACATTGTTACTGATAAGTTCGAAATTTGGCAAAAATTATCAGCAACGGTGATATCAGTAACGGCCTATCTACTATCAGTAACGGTATAATTCACAATAACCGTTACTGAAAATATTTTTCAGAATTTCTAAAAATCATTATCAGTAAAGTTTTATGAGTTAAAACCGTTACTGAAAGTTATTTTCAGAAACATATTTTGTAAAATTTAAAAAATCTCAATTATAATTAAAAAAATAAAAAAATCAAATAAATATATAGAAAACACTACATAATAACATAATATCAAATATATTAGGAATTCAAACATCAAAAGTGTAATATGAACTACTTTCAAAACATCCAAAATATTTAACCCTAAAATCAATATTCCCAAACCCCAAGTTCAAACACTAATTCTAAACATCCAAACCCTCATTGTCACACAAATTGACGTCAACATCATCTTCAACTCCATCTTCAATTTTTTCGCATTTCTTTCTCCATCTCGGCCTTTGCTTCTTCTCTATCTTTTCGAAATAACTCCTACAAAGAAATTTAATAAATCATGATTGAATTTAATTAAATTATCCTAATTAACTTAAATAAATTATCCTAATGTAAACTAAAACCCTAATACAAATTTAACCATAATACAAAAAAAATCATAATTCAACCGTCAAATCTATAATATTAAACTCTAATTGTAAAATTTAATACATTACAACAAGATTCAATAAATCGAATAATATAAAAGAGAAACCCTAATTCTAACCTTATTTGAGTTTGGAGATGAAGTAGTTAGAGCTTAACAAATTTCGTGACGCCTTGCAGGCGCTTGAAGCTTAACCCTAAGTACAACAAAAGAAAATACCAATTAGCGACAAAAAAAGACTATATAACTAATAAATAAAAACCTTAAATATGATGAATAAAATAAAATAAAGATAAAAAAATTAATAAAAATAAGACTATACAACTAATAAACAAAATAACTAATGTTATAAAAATACAAATAATAAAAAACCTAAATATAACCTAAAAAAATAATTAAATAAAGGAGAAAAAATACTCAACACAATCCAAAATCGTAATTTAGCCACCATTATTCAACTAATATACAAAATGAATAATAATAGATAAAAAATTAATAACTAAATAAAAACCCTAAATATGACAAAAAAAAATTAAATTAAGAAAACATGAAAAAAAAAATAATCAAATACCGTCAAAGAGAAGAGAGGAGGAAGCGGATCCGAATAGCGAGACATCAAATATAGTTCCTAACAATGATTTGTTTTAACAATTAGAGATAAAATGAAATAAAACCTATAAATTAAACGCGAACATCAATGTGCGTAATTTACCCTTTTCAAACAATAACCATAAACTCTATTCAATTAGCGATAATTATTAAAAAAACGTAATCCTAATCTACATAATCCAAAATTCTAATTTTGATCACCATTAATTAAAATAAACCGTCCCTAGTATGATTATTTAATAATTAAGAACTAAATTTAATTTTAAACCTATATTTCATAAAAATAAAAATAAATACAAAGGCAAACCCAAAAAAGATGGTACCACAATTTAGAGCAATTGGAGAAAACTTTCTTACTTCACCTCCAAATAAAAAATCCTAGAAAACTGACATTCATTAATGCTACCAATTATGCAAATTAGCACAATTAAATCGCAATATAGCAATTAGGCAATAAAATAGAAAACTAAAAAAAATAAATCACACCTTCAAAGAGAATAATCCACCCAATAGAGTCGAAATTGAGGGTATTGAAGGCTTGAACTTGAGAGAGAGTGATGAGATTGAGAGAGATGGACGACATTGAAGGAGAGGGCGGAGGTGAGAGTAAAGGACGGCGGTGAAAAGAGAGCGGGGGTGAGAGAGACGGGCCACGGTGAGAGAGAGCGTCGGTGAGAGGGAAGGGCGCCGGCGGCTTCTTTTGCCAAACGCGAGTGAGCGAGAGAGAGAGAGAGAGAGAGGGGGGGGAGAGGCGAGTGAGAGAAGAGAGTCAGAGAGAGGCGAGTGAGATAAAGAGAAAGGGGAGGCACTAATCTTACCGCCTGATTTGAGGAAAATAAGGTTCAT
>JAJHPC010000010.1:11967929-11982304 GCA_024447665.1 Juncus inflexus
ATTTTACGCATTTCAAAGCTCAGTAGATTCGTGATGACGAGAGGAAGTCGTTGAGAGTGAAATCACGAGCTACAATGAAGAGTAGAGAAAACTCGAGTTACGGGTTGAAGAAGAAGCGATAACGGGTCTGGAAATTTATGCAAAATTGGATCCAAACTCCATATTTACTTCACACTGGTCTGTCAGAGTTTCGTTTTAGGACAGACTGTAGATCGCGATCCACATAAAATCAAGCAATCTTCGTTCAAAATGGATTCAGCGCCATTCTCGCTCGAGAGCAACCCGTTTCACGCGCGTTCGACCCATTCCGCCATAAAAGATCAACGAGTGATTCAAACTCGGCACCTATCTCGAAGGAATGCGAGCAACCCGTTTCATGCGTTACGCGACTCGTTTCATCGAAGTTTCAACTCGCGGCGACACGTAAGAATCGGAAAAAAAATCTTCGGCGCGAATTCTTACTCCGTGAGTGACTCATTTCACGCGCGTTTCAACCCGTTTTAACTCGGCGAGATCAACGAATGGGCCCACTTGTCGGCGTAACATCGCGAAATTCAAACTCGATTCAATCGAGCGTTCTTCCGCCAAAACAGAGGGAAAATATTTTCCAACCAAAACCGGATCAAATCTCAACCGAATTCAACGAAATTTCGTCCGATCTTCGATACACCCCACTTGATCTGCTCGAGCCAATGGAATCGCTCGGTTTGTCCCCCACTCTCCGGGACCAGCCTCTCTATAAATTCGACCGATCAACCCATTCATGAAAATCATTCTTCCATTCTCCAAATTCTTTCAACACATTACTCTCCAATCATCTTCTTAAAGCTTCGGTAACTCCATTACTTGAATCTCGGAGCTTTTCGAGCTTCAATTTTCGAGTTTGAGTGAAATTCACCAATTCGGGTTGATTTGGGTGAAAAAGGCAATTGATTGGTTCGGCTGGAATCAAGCATCGGTTGGAGGTTCAAATCGGCTCAAGGAAGTTTCTGGTGGATCTTCCACGTCTCGGTTCGATCCAATTTTCATTTAATCTCTTATATTCAATTTTAGATCACAAGATCAAATTTGTAAAAGAACATGATGAACACATGCCTAATTTCGGTTGATCTTATCATGTGTGAGTAGAATCTTGTAGGGATAGGCTTTTTGTGATAGAATTGTTTGAAATCTTGCTTTAATTTGAATTAAATTGACTGATTTGGTACTGTTCTTAATATGCTTTGTTAAATCTGGATTTTTCTTGATTTAATCGATTTGGTTGAATTAATTAGGTCATTTAGAACTGAATTTTTCATGCATGTTAGTCCATTTTATCATCTTGAATCTTGGTTGAGGTTTTTGCTTGATTTAGTGAAGTTTTTAGTTCAAAAATTGAGATCAAACACTAGTTGGTTGATTGGTGTTTGATCTGAATTTTTGATCTATTTGCTGAATTTTTCTGGTTGGAAATAATTCAAACTTGTGCCAAATCTGATAAACTGAATATTTAGTGATTAATGATACAATTCTTGATCAAATTGCCTTAAAAATCCCTACTTTTATCCTATTAATTCAAAAACACAATTTTCTGCATTTTATTTTTATCAGTTTCAGTAAAAAAATTGTTTGATCTCAGATCTGATCAAAGAAAATCATAAAAAAAATATTTTGTGTTTCTTTAGATATTTTAGAACAACTTTCATATAATATGTGCCCAATGCTTTTATGTTAAATTTGTAAGAAAAAAATCTGTGCAAAGTCTTGACTTTTTAATTTCATGTTCTTGATTTGTGATTCTGACTGTTTTTCTACGATTTTTAGAAATTAGTAGAAAAATCCTATAAATAAAAAATCTAGATCTCAGTAATTCATTTTGAAGTGTAGTTTCTTAATCTGAATTTTAATTGAGTTGTTATTTGGATAAAATTTGAATTCCACCCTCTTTTGACAACTAATACCATTCTCTGTCCAATCCTGTCATATGTTCTGAGTTTTGACCATAACTTTTGGAATATCAATCATTTTGATCTGAGATTTTTACCACATAATATGAACTTGCTTTCCTAATTTCTGTTAATTTTTGGTGATTTTTGAAGTAATTTTCGATTTTCTGTGATTTTTTGAACAACTCTGTTGACTAATTGTGAAAATTGAGGACTAAAACGAAAATTACATAAAAAATATGAACAAAAGTGATAATTGATTCACCTTGCATTGTGAAGATCTCATTCTCTATTTTCCATTGACATATCATTTGCAACTTTTGGATATTTGGAAATATTATTCAAGAATTTTCAAAGGATTTGTGTACGAATTTATTTCAATTCATCAATAACCTTCTAAAAATAGTACGCAACATCCGAACAAAAACAAGACCTACTTTTGAAAAGAATTGTAATACCTCAAGGCCATTCTCCTTGTGTTCGACCCCTAAACTCATTACCACTCATACTCGTAATTGATTAATAGGGAAATATAAATTGTTTTGTTAAATTGTGTGAAATTCAACGACGGTTTTAACGCGATTTACAAATGGCGCCGTTGCTTGGGAGACGGCTTTAATTGAGTTTATTACTAACCTCTCATCAATTGTCTAGTGTTTTTGTTTCATTTGAATTTTGAAGGTGCATGAGAAAGACAAGATCGCAAGGCGAAGTGCACACACTTGTAAAGAAGGACATCAACAAACATCTAAGGAAGGTCAAGAAAGATAAAGCACAAAACAAGCAAGAAGAAATTTACTCAAGGCAAAAAGGACGTAACGAGGCTTCTCCTTTCATCCAAGGGCCTCAAGAGGAAGAAGAACAAAATTGGGAGCAACAACGAGTGGAAGAGCCACAAGAAAGAATTCCAACCTCTCCAATCATTCACTCATTATCATCAAGGCTAAACTCTCAAACTCTTTTTAATTCTAATTCTCATTCAAAACCATCATCATCTCAAACTCATAAAATGGCTCAAGAAAGAACATTAGGGGAACTTTTAGACCATCAAATCCCTCGAAATCCGGGAAATATTGTTATACCAACTGTGCCAAATTTTAAACTAAGTCCATCTATATTAAATGTATTACCCATATTTGAAGGACATAAAAATGAGAACCCATATGCACATTTAGATAATCTAGATCGTAAATGTACTGCATTGTTTGGTAAATCTGATAACTTGGATAATATCAAATTGATCCTCTTCTCCCACACACTTGGGGAAGCACCAAGGGATTGGCTAACCCACTTGCAAGGAGGTCCTTTTACGACATTTCAGGAGGTAGGAACGCGTTTTCTCAAACGATACTACCCGAGCACTTTGACGGCCAAAATCCGCAAGGAAATCACAGGGATCCAACAAGGGGGAGGAGAGACACTTCAAGAATATTACGAGCGATTTGTGCGATTATGCGCATCATGCCCCAACCATAACCTCGACGAGACCTCACTTATCGATCAATTTCTACAAGGGATGAATGATCTCGATGCACGATTACTCCAATGCTCGGCTGGAGGATCGTTCAATAACATGACTCCATCGGAAGTGCGAGCTCTTATCGAAACCATGGCCGAAGGAAACCAAGGACGCGGGGGAAGAATGGGTCAAGTAAACATGACAAGTACGGTTGACCTCAAGGCAATGGAATCAAGAATCACACAAAATTTCGAGACAAGATTTAGTCAAATGCTCAAGGTCAGGGCGCGAAAATCGAACCAAAGAAGTGCGAGTTTTGTGGGGACACAAGTCATGCGACCGATGAGTGCGATAGGCTACAAGAAGATGTCAATGCCATCGGAAACTATTCAAACCAACGCCAACCTTTCTCGCAAACCTACAATGAGTCATGGAAGAAACATCCAAATTTCCGTTGGAGGAATGACGATGCGCCACCTCAATTCTCACAATCCAGTTATCAAAAACCGAATGTGTATGTTCATCCAAATGCACAAGCGCCACAACAACCTCAAGCTCATCAACAACCTCCTCAACCCTCCACATCGAATTCCCAAACCTCTTCTCTTGATGAAAAGCTTGATAAAATGATGGCATTAATGGCGGGGAATTTCACAAACATCACAACGGAGTTGGGAACCGTCAAGAATGATGTAAGCTCGCTTACCCAAAACCAAGCTACGCAAGGGCGTCAAATGCAAAACTTGGAAATGCAAATCAAGCAAATCGCGGGTGAAGTCAACGTATTGAAAGGACAAGGGGGCAATCGGTTGCCTTCTCAAGGTTCGGGACCGCTGGAGTACAAGCCCATCAACGCGATACGCCTAAGAAGTGGGAAAGAGGTTGGCTCACACGACGAAGAAGAAGAGCTAATGGTTACAAGAAAGCAAGATGGGGAAACAAGTTCAAGCGCGCGAGAACAAGACGAGGCACAAGAAGAAATCAGGAAAGAGGAAAAACCAATTCACGAGAAAGAACAAGGAAAGAACGAAGAAAGGGAAATCGCGCAAGAAAAGGAAAAGAGGCGCGCACCATTCCCAACTAGACTAGCGGTTAACTCTCGGAAGGATGAACTCGATAAAGATATTTTGGAGGTGTTCAAGAAGGTGGAGGTAAATATTCCAATTATCGATGCTATACGAATGCATCCTCCATATGCCAAGTTCTTCAAGAATCTATGCACAAACAAGAGAAAATTAAAAGGGAACGAGACGATAAACCTACCCTCTGTGATGAGCATCAACACGCGAGTAGCACAAAAAGAGGAAGACCACGGGAGTTTTCGCCATTCCGTGCACCATTGGTCTTCAACAACTCGCGAGGTGTATGCTCGACTTGGGAGCCTCCATAAATGTAATGCCTAGGTCTGTTTACGAGACCTTGGGTTTGGGCGACCTAAAGGAGACAAGGGTGATGGTGCAACTCGCCGACCGTTCAACGGCCGCCGTCCTCGGTGTCGCGGAAGATGTACTCGTCAAGGTGAATGGTTTGGTTTTCCCAGCCGACTTCTACATTCTTGAAATGGGCGACAACGCCGACTCATCCGCCATCCTCTTAGGAAGACCCTTTTTGAGGACCGCGCGAACATGCATAGATTGCCACTCAGGAACGTTGTCCATGGAATTCGACAACGAGAAAATCACCTTCAACATATTTGACACTATAAAATACCCTAACGACTACAATGTATCAAGCATAACCATTATTGATGAGATCGATGGGATGGTTGAAGAACAATTGGAAGAAGAGTACTCGAAGGAATACAATGCGATTTTTGAGGATGTTTGGGGAGAGATCGACCAAGCAAAAGAGAAGCAAGAAATAGAGCAAGAACATAATGAAGAAATTAAATTCATTTCGGGTTCCCCTCACAACGAACTCCAAATATCGCAAGAACGCGTTAAGCCATCAATCGAGGAAGCTCCTATTCTCGAACTCAAACCTCTTCCCGATCACCTTAAATACGCATACCTCGGACCAAACAACACATTACCCGTTATCATCGCATCGAACCTAACTCTTGCTCGGGAAACCCGATTGGTGGAAATTCTTGGAAAACACAAGAAGGCAATCGGATGGACATTGGCCGATATGCCGGTATAAGCCCCTCGACATGTATGCACAAAATTGTTTTGGAGGAGGGATCAAAACCGTCAAGAGAAGCACAAAGAAGGTTAAATCCAGTCATGATGGAGGTGGTGAAAAAGGAGCTTCTCAAGCTTCTCGATGCGGGGATCATTTACGCGGTAGCCGACTCGAATGGGTATCTCCAATTCATGTAGTTCCCAAGAAGACGGGAATCACGATTGTGGAAAATGCCGAAGGAGAGAAGGTGCCAACGCGAGTGCGGAACGGATGGCGAGTTTGTATCGACTATCGGAAACTTAACGCGGCAACAAAGAAGGACCACTTCCCTCTTCCCTTCATCGATCAAATGCTCGAAAGATTAGCGGGGACGACCTTACTATTGCTTCTTGGATGGCTATTCGGGATATTTCCAAATCGCCATCGACCCCGACGACCAAAAGAAGACAACATTCACGTGTCCCTTTGGTACATTCGCCTATCGAAGGATGCCGTTCGGGTTGTGCAATGCACCTGGTACATTTCAAAGGTGTATGATCTCTATTTTTTCGAATATATTTCTAAATTCATTGAGGTGTTTATGGATGACTTTTCCATTTATGGCAACTCTTTTGACGAGTGTCTCCATAATTTGGGCCTAATAATGGAAAAGTGTGTGGAAGCTAATCTTGTCTTGAATTTTGAAAAGTGCCACTTTATGGTGAGCCAAGGAATTGTTTTAGGTCATTCAATTTCAGGAAAAGGGTTGGAAGTCGACAAGGCGAAAATCGACGTTATCAAGACACTTCCATACCCTCGTAATGTGAAAGATGTCCGCTCATTCCTTGGACACGCCGGCTTCTATCGGCGTTTCATTCAAGACTTCTCAAAAATTGCACAACCAATGTGCAGGCTTCTCCAAAAAGAGATCAAATTCGAGTTTAACGATGCGTGCAGGGCGGCATTCGACAAACTAAAGGGGAAACTGTGCGAAGCGCCCATTATCCAACCACCAGATTGGAATCTTCCCTTTGAGATCATGTGCGACGCAAGTGATCTAAGTGTCGGGGCGGTTTTGGGGCAGCGCATCGGGAAGGTACCCCACGTAATTTACTACGCTTCTAAAACTTTAGATGACGCCCAACGGAATTACACAACAACGGAAAAAGAATTATTAGCAATTGTTTTTGCATTGGAAAAGTTCCGATCATACTTGGTCGGGACAAAAGTTGTTGTATTTTCGGATCATGCTTGCGCTCAAGCACTTAATGAAAAAGAAGGAATGCAAGCCGCGCCTCCTCCGATGGATCCTTCTCCTTCAAGAGTTCAACGTGGAGATTCGGGATAAAAAAGGAGCCGAAAACTTAGTGGCCGATCATCTTAGCCGACTCCCAACAAACGAAGGCGATATCATTCCGATCAACGAACTCTTTCCCGACGAGCAACTCTATACTATCCATGGCATGGCACCTTGGTACGCGAGACATCGTCAACTACCTCGAAACTCGCGAATTGCCAAACACTCTCTCTCGAGCTCAAAAGGACAAGATAAAAAATGACTCACGATATTACCTCTGGGGAAGACCCCTACCTCTACAAGGTTTGTTCCGATCAAATGGTGCGCAAATGCGTGCCCGACCACGAGATAAATTCGGTACTCTCTTTTTGTCACACTTTAGAATGTGGGGGACACTTTGGAGGGCAACGCACAAGTCATAAGGTACTCCAAAGTGGATTATATTGGCCAACTCTTTATAAAGATGCTCATTCCTTTGTAAAGAGTTGTGAAAATTGCCAAAAAACGGGCAATCTAACCCGCAAAAACGAAATGCCTCTTAAAGCTTTATTGTTTTTTGAGCTTTTCGATGTTTGGGGGATAGACTTCATGGGGCCTTTCCCTCAATCAAATGGGTATTTATATATTCTTGTGTGTGTTGATTATGTTTCAAAATGGGTTGAGGCCATACCAACAAGGGATGCCAACTCCAAAACGGTGATTGAATTCCTTAAAAAGAATATCTTTCAGCGTTTTGGGGTACCTAAAGCTATCATTAGCGATAGGGGTTCGCATTTCAATAATAAGTATCTCGAATCTCTTTTGAAAAATTATCACGTACAACACCGCATGTCAACCGCTTATCATCCCCAAACTAATGGGCAAGCCGAAATATCCAATCGGGAAATAAAATCAATCCTTGAGAAAGTGGTTAATCCCTCTCGCAAGGATTGGAGTCAGAGGCTTGGGGATGCTCTATGGGCCTACCGCACCGCATACAAAACACCGATAGGGATGACTCCTTTTAAACTCGTTTATGGAAAGAGTTGTCACCTACCGGTGGAAATTGAGCACAAAGCATTTTGGGCAATCAAAAAGGTAAATCAAGATTATCCAAAAGATGCGGGATTGCGGAAATTACAAATTCAAGAATTAGAAGAGCTTCGCATTGAGGCTTATGATAATTCTCGTATTTACAAAGAAAAATTAACCATCGCTCACGACAAACTTATTCGCAAAAAGGAATTTAAAATTGGCGATAAGGTTTTGTTATTCAATTCTCGGTTGAGATTACATCCCGGAAAATTGAAGAGCCGATGGACGGGTCCTTACATAATTACCCATATCTTGCCATTTGGAGTATTTGAAATTTCTAGGGGCGAAGACATCAAATTCAAGGTTAATGGTCATCGCTTGAAGGCCTTTTACGAGAATCATGATACAAGATGGTTCGATGAGCAGAATTTGGAAGCGGTGCCACAAAGCGAGGAAAGGAAAGAATGAAAGCATAAATGCGTCGAGCTCAAGACGTAAAACAAGGGCGCTTGGCGAGAGGCAACTCGTCGTGTCAGGTCGTATTTTTCCTTTCTTTATTTTTATTTTCTTATTTTTACAAAACTTCTCTTTCACACTTAAACATTTGCTACACAAAAGTTTAAGTGTGGTGGGGGAGGTTTTGCATAAAACCCCAATAATTTTTCCAATTTCCACAAATTTTCTCATTTTTTAACTTTTTGTTTGAGGACAAACAAAGGTTTAAGTGTGGTGGGGTGGTTTTGTGCAAAACCAAGTTTTGTTTTCTTGTAAAAATGTGAAAACTCTTAAAAATTGGAAAATTTAAAAATTTCAAAAATATTTAAAAACTCATTTTCTTTATTTGTGTTTGTAATAAGTTTGTGTGTGTGAGGATTTTAAAATGAAAAGCAGGTTTTGAAAAATGGAAACGATTTTTAAAAACTAAGCCCTCTCAAGCAATTTTTGAAAAATACTTAGGGTTTTGGAAAATGATGAAAAGATTTGAAAAAAACTTCAAAAGGGATTTAACCTTTATCATGAATGCCACATTTCACCTCATTTCCATTTATAATATTCATGTAAAATCCATTAAGCGTTTCGAAAATTCATAAATATTTCACTTGCCCCTTTAACGAAATTATAAATCGTTTTCTTTAAAAGTAATGCTTTGTGATTAAAACTTTTGAGAAATCCAACCTTATTTTTAATACCACTAGTTTCGCAAAAATTTTCTAACTCAACCTATCTTTCATGGCATAGCTAATGACTCGTATGTCCATCTCTAATTTTCGCACTAAAAGCAAGTGACCGAAATCGTAACCTGTTATCCCTTCACAAAAAGAATTCAAAAATGTGAAAAATTATTTTTAAACCCTTGAAAAAAAAAAAATTTTTACATATCCGCAATAGAAAATGAAGGATTTTTGTACGTGCAAAGCACAGCTTGTCTTTTGATAACATGAGTGGATCGCATACCAACTTTTACGTGTTTATAAAAGAGAAAGTTGAGTTAGTTGGAACTTTTGGGGTAATTTGTATAAATTCACCATTTTAAAATTAGGAGGAGAAAGTATCAAAAACAAAATTAGGGCATTGCTTTTTGGGAAAAGGTTCGTATTTGAAGGATGGGGGAATTTTAAATAAATTTGAATTTAAAATTATTAATGGATATTCATCGACCCTCGTGTATTATTATAATAATCAAATATTAGTATATAACATTCATGGCAATAACTAAATTTCTTTTCAAAATACTTTAAACTGATTCTAAAAACCCTAAGACTTGATTTTAATTTACGCTTGAGGGCAAGCTTGGTTTAAGTGTGGTGGAATTTGTAATGTGTATTTTTATACACATTTTTAGGGTTTTTATCATCTCAAATTCATTCATAATTCACATTAAAGGTATGAAAAATGCTCACAATTCATAAAACATAAGTTGAAACCTCTTAATACATTTTTTGTGTGATTTTACAGGCGAAAAGGCCATAAGATGAAGAATTGGACCAAAACGCGAAGAATGGGCCAAAGATGGCAAACTAAAAACCTCAAACACCCCACAAAGAAATTCCTCTAACTTCTACAAAAAGTCAAAAACCTTTTTACAACCAAATCAAACCAAGCCAAATGCCAAAAACGCTGAATTGACCAAAAGTCAACTTTTCCGAAATGGGTCAAACGGTATATCAAAACGAAGAGCTCGACGAGACGAATCCAATGGTACAACCCTTGTGATCAGAAACCTTCTACAACTCTCAGAATCACTAATTGAAAATCAAATCAAAATGGTCAAAGTCAACGGTTGACTAGGTCAAACCCGTCTTCTTCAACATCCAAATTCCGAAATTTCGCTCAAAACTGAACAAACCGGCCAGCCATGGATTCAGCATGACGAGAGGAACATGCCGGTGCCATTCTCCGATCTTGGAAATTCCGGCGATCGCCGGAATTCGGCCAAAACAGGTGCCAAAAACGGACCGAAACCATGGTTGATCTGCCGTGCCATCCACCATCATCCATTCGAGCCAAAGCCGATCTCATTCTCTTCTCCATCGTCTACCCTTTCTAACCGTATGAAGAACTCATTGAATAGTGCGGAATCGATTGAGAAATCTGTGTTTGAGTAACTGCTTCGACGAAATCCTCAATGAACTTTTCAAACTGGATGATCCAACGGTCGGAATTTCGGCAGTATGATGAATTCGATCGGTTTTCTCGCATTTTTCCCACATAGTGATGATGTTTGACGAGTCGAATAGCTTCAGTGGGGCATCTTAATGAATTCTGAAGCCTCAATTCGATAGAAAAACAACTTGAAATCTCGTTTTGATTCACGGTTTTTTTTGTTCTGATGGTTATTTTCGCTAAGTTTGGTTAATGGCGGAAATTCATGAATGAAGGGAAGAATTGACGCATAAAACGCAACGCGAGACATCGTAAGGAAGTGAGGAAGGAAGCCTGAGCTCTGGATTGAGCTGCCGCTGCTCAAAAAGCGAGCTTTAAGCTCGAACAGCCATCAATGGCGGAAATGAACTGAAACGGGAGAAAAATGAGGAAAACTCGATGAACTCTCAACCATTTTCTGCATTTCAAAGCTCTGTAGATTCGTGATGACGAGAGGAAGTCGTTGAGAGTGAAATCACGAGCTACAATGAAGAGTAGAGAAAACTCGAGTTACGGGTTGAAGAAGAAGCGATAACGGGTCTGGAAATTTATGCAAAATTGGATCCAAACTCCATATTTACTTCACACTGGTCTGTCAGAGTTTCGTTTTAGGACGGAGCAGTAGATCGCGATCCACGAAAAATCAAGCAATCTTCGTTCAAAATGGATTCAGCGCCATTCTCGCTCGAGAGCAACCCGTTTCACGCGCGTTCGACCCATTCCGCCATAAAAGATCAACAGAGTGATTCAAACTCAGCACCTATCTGAAGGAATGCGAGCAACCCGTTTCATGCGTTCGCGACTCGTTTCATCGAAGTTTCAACTCGCAACTGACACGTAAGAATCGGAAAAAAATCTTCGGCGCGAATTCTTACTCCGTGAGTGACTCATTTCACGCGCGTTTCAACCCGTTTTAACTCGGCGGATCAACGAATGGGCCCACTTGTCGGCGTAACATCGCGAAATTCAAACTCGAGATTCAATCTGAGCGTTCTTCCGCCAAAACAGAGGAAAATATTTTCCAACCAAAACCGGATCAAATCTCAACCGAATTCAACGAAATTTCGTCCAGATCTTCAGTACACCCCAC
Source organism: Juncus inflexus (assembly GCA_024447665.1). NCBI lineage: Eukaryota > Viridiplantae > Streptophyta > Magnoliopsida > Poales > Juncaceae > Juncus > Juncus inflexus. The sequence continues at coordinate 11,979,461 of JAJHPC010000010.1, forward strand.
TTGATCTGCCTGAGCCAATGGAATCGCTCGGTTTGTCCCCCACTCTCCGACCAGCCTCTCTATAAATTCGACCGATCAACCCATTCATGAAAATCATTCTTCCATTCTCCAAATTCTTTCAACACATTACTCTCCAATCATCTTCTTAAAGCTTCAGTAACTCCATTACTGAATCTCAGAGCTTTTCGAGCTTCAATTTTCGAGTTTGAGTGAAATTCACCAATTCGGGTTGATTTGGGTGAAAAAGGCAATTGATTGGTTCGGCTGGAATCAAGCATCAGTTGGAGGTTCAAATCGGCTCAAGGAAGTTTCTGGTTGATCTTCCACGTCTCGGTTCGATCCAATTTTCATTTAATCTCTTATATTCAATTTTAGATCACAAGATCAAATTTGTAAAAGAACATGATGAACACATGCCTAATTTCGGTTGATCTTATCATGTGTGAGTAGAATCTTGTAGGGATAGGCTTTTTGTGATAGAATTGTTTGAAATCTTGCTTTAATTTGAATTAAATTGACTGATTTGGTACTGTTCTTAATATGCTTGTTAAATCTGGATTTTTCTTGATTTAATCGATTTGGTTGAATTAATTAGGTCATTTAGAACTGAATTTTTCATGCATGTTAGTCCATTTTATCATCTTGAATCTTGGTTGAGGTTTTTGCTTGATTTAGTGAAGTTTTTAGTTCAAAAATTGAGATCAAACACTAGTTGGTTGATTGGTGTTTGATCTGAATTTTTGATCTATTTGCTGAATTTTTCTGGTTGGAAATAATTCAAACTTGTGCCAAATCTGATAAACTGAATATTTAGTGATTAATGATACAATTCTTGATCAAATTGCCTTAAAAATCCCTACTTTTATCCTATTAATTCAAAAACACAATTTTCTGCATTTTATTTTTATCAGTTTCAGTAAAAAAATTGTTTGATCTCAGATCTGATCAAAGAAAATCATAAAAAAAATATTTTGTGTTTCTTTAGATATTTTAGAACAACTTTCATATAATATGTGCCCAATGCTTTTATGTTAAATTTGTAAGAAAAAAATCTGTGCAAAGTCTTGACTTTTTAATTTCATGTTCTTGATTTGTGATTCTGACTGTTTTTCTACGATTTTTAGAAATTAGTAGAAAAATCCTATAAATAAAAAATCTAGATCTCAGTAATTCATTTTGAAGTGTAGTTTCTTAATCTGAATTTTAATTGAGTTGTTATTTGGATAAAATTTGAATTCCACCCTCTTTTGACAACTAATACCATTCTCTGTCCAATCCTGTCATATGTTCTGAGTTTTGACCATAACTTTTGGAATATCAATCATTTTGATCTGAGATTTTTACCACATAATCTGAACTTGCTTTCCTAATTTCTGTTAATTTTTGGTGATTTTTGAAGTAATTTTCGATTTTCTGTGATTTTTTGAATAACTCTGTTGACTAATTGTGAAAATTGAGGACTAAAACGAAAATTACATAAAAAATATGAACAAAAGTGATAATTGATTCACCTTGCATTGTGAAGATCTCATTCTCTATTTTCCATTGACATATCATTTGCAACTTTTGGATATTTGGAAATATTATTCAAGAATTTTCAAAGGATTTGTGTACGAATTTATTTCAATACATCAATAACCTTCTAAAAATAGTCTGCAACATCTGAACAAAAACAAGACCTACTTTTGAAAAGAATTGTAATACCTCAAGGCCATTCTCCTTGTGTTCGACCCCTAAACTCATTACCACTCATACTCGTAATTGATTAATAGGGAAATATAAATTGTTTTGTTAAATTGTGTGAAATTCAACGACGGTTTTATTATAATAAATTAGTGAAATCAAAACCAAAATTTGTATTCATTTTAAAATATTTCTCCACAATCTTTGTTTGCCCCTAAAACTCATGTTTCATGCGTTTGTTCGCTCATTTCATTCGCTAAAAAAACTCGGCTAGATTTTTCAAAAAGAATGATAGTAAATACTAAATTATTCAAATGCAAACAAAAATTTGTATTCATTTTAAAATATTTGTCCACAATCTTTGTTTCACCTAAAACTCATGTTTCGTGCGTTTTTTCGCTCGTTTCATTCAAAAAAAAACTCGGATAGATTTTTCGTAAAGAATGATAGTAAATACTAAATTATTCAAATGCAAACCAAAATTTGTATTCATTTTAAAATATTTCTCCACAATCTTTGTTTGCACCTAAAACTCATGTTTCGTACGATTTGTTCGCTCGTTTCATTCAAAAAAAACTCGGAATAGATTTTTTGCAAAGAATGATAGTAAATACTAAATTATTCAAATGCAAACAAAAATTTGTATTCATTTTAAACAAAAATTTGTATTCATTTTAAAATATTTCTCCACAATCTTTGTTTGCCCCAAAAACTCATGTTTCATGCGTTTGTTTCGCTCGTTTAATGTAAAAATAACTCGGCTAGATTTTTCGTAAAGAATGGATAGTAAATACTAAATTATTCAAATGCAAACCAAAATTATGTATTCATTTTAAAATATTTCTCCACAATCTTTGTTTGCCCCTAAAACTCATGTTTCATGCGTTTGTTCGCTCATTTCATTTAAAAAAACCCATAGATTTTTCGTAAAGAATGATAGTAAATACTAAATTATTCGAAATGCAAACAAAATTTTGTATTCATTTTAAAATATTTGTCCACAATCTTTGTTTGCACCTAAAACTCATGTTTCGTGCGTTCGTTTGCTCATTTCATTCAAAAAAACTCGGATAGATTTTTCGTAAAGAATGATAGTAAATACTAAATTATTCAAATGCAAACAAAAATTTGTTTTCAATTTAAAATATTTCACCACAATCT
>JAJHPC010000010.1:11982604-11994229 GCA_024447665.1 Juncus inflexus
AATTCTTCATCTTATGGCCTTTTCGCCTGTAAAATCACACAAAAAATGTATTAAGAGGTTTCAACTTATGTTTTATGAATTGTGAGCATTTTTCATACCTTTAATGTGAATTATGAATGAATTTGAGATGATAAAAACCCTAAAAATGTGTATAAAAATACACATTACAAATTCCACCACACTTAAACCAAGCTTGCCCTCAAGCGTAAATTAAAATCAAGTCTTAGGGTTTTTAGAATCAGTTTAAAGTATTTTGAAAAGAAATTTAGTTATTGCCATGAATGTTATATACTAATATTTGATTATTATAATAATACACGAGGGTCGATGAATATCCATTAATAATTTTAAATTCAAATTTATTTAAAATTCCCCCATCCTTCAAATACGAACCTTTTCCCAAAAAGCAATGCCCTAATTTTGTTTTTGATACTTTCTCCTCCTAATTTTAAAATGGTGAATTTATACAAATTACCCCAAAAGTTCCAACTAACTCAACTTTCTCTTTTATAAACACGTAAAAGTTGGTATGCGATCCACTCATGTTATCAAAAGACAAGCTGTGCTTGCTTTGCACGTACAAAAATCCTTCATTTTCTATTGCGGATATGTAAAAATTTTTTTTTTTTTCAAGGGTTTAAAAATAATTTTTCACATTTTTGAATTCTTTTTGTGAAGGGATAACAGGTTACGATTTCGGTCACTTGCTTTTAGTGCGAAAATTAGAGATGGACATACGAGTCATTAGCTATGCCATGAAAGATAGGTTGAGTTAGAAATTTTTTGCGAAACTAGTGGTATTAAAAATAAGGTTGGATTTCTCAAAAGTTTTAATCACAAAGATTACTTTTAAAGAAAACGATTTATAATTTCGTTAAAGGGGCAAGTGAAATATTTATGAATTTTCGAAACGCTTAATGGATTTTACATGAATATTATAAATGGAAATGAGGTGAAATGTGGCATTCATGATAAAGGTTAAATCCCTTTTGAAGTTTTTTTCAAATCTTTTCATCATTTTCCAAAACCCTAAGTATTTTTCAAAAATTGCTTGAGAGGGCTTAGTTTTTAAAAATCGTTTCCATTTTTCAAAACCTGCTTTTCATTTTAAAATCCTCACACACACAAACTTATTACAAACACAAATAAGGAAAATGAGTTTTTAAATATTTTTGAAATTTTTAAATTTTCCAATTTTTAAGAGTTTTCACATTTTTACAAGAAAACAAAACTTGGTTTTGCACAAAACCACCCCACCACACTTAAACCTTTGTTTGTCCTCAAACAAAAAGTTAAAAAATGAGAAAATTTGTGGAAATTGGAAAAATTATTGGGGTTTTATGCAAAACCTCCCCACCACACTTAAACTTTTGTGTAGCAAATGTTTAAGTGTGAAAGAGAAGTTTTGTAAAAATAAGAAAATAAAAATAAAGAAAGGAAAAATACGACCTGACACGACGAGTTGCCTCTCGCCAAGCGCCCTTGTTTTACGTCTTGAGCTCGACGCATTTATGCTTTCATTCTTTCCTTTCCTCGCTTTGTGGCACCGCTTCCAAATTCTGCTCATCGAACCATCTTGTATCATGATTCTCGTAAAAGGCCTTCAAGCGATGACCATTAACCTTGAATTTGATGTCTTCGCCCCTAGAAATTTCAAATACTCCAAATGGCAAGATATGGGTAATTATGTAAGGACCTGTCCATCGGCTCTTCAATTTTCCGGGATGTAATCTCAACCGAGAATTGAATAACAAAACCTTATCGCCAATTTTAAATTCCTTTTTGCGAATAAGTTTGTCGTGAGCGATGGTTAATTTTTCTTTGTAAATACGAGAATTATCATAAGCCTCAATGCGAAGCTCTTCTAATTCTTGAATTTGTAATTTCCGCAATCCCGCATCTTTTGGATAATCTTGATTTACCTTTTTGATTGCCCAAAATGCTTTGTGCTCAATTTCCACCGGTAGGTGACAACTCTTTCCATAAACGAGTTTAAAAGGAGTCATCCCTATCGGTGTTTTGTATGCGGTGCGGTAGGCCCATAGAGCATCCCCAAGCCTCTGACTCCAATCCTTGCGAGAGGGATTAACCACTTTCTCAAGGATTGATTTTATTTCCCGATTGGATATTTCGGCTTGCCCATTAGTTTGGGGATGATAAGCGGTTGACATGCGGTGTTGTACGTGATAATTTTTCAAAAGAGATTCGAGATACTTATTATTGAAATGCGAACCCCTATCGCTAATGATAGCTTTAGGTACCCCAAAACGCTGAAAGATATTCTTTTTAAGGAATTCAATCACCGTTTTGGAGTTGGCATCCCTTGTTGGTATGGCCTCAACCCATTTTGAAACATAATCAACACACACAAGAATATATAAATACCCATTTGATTGAGGGAAAGGCCCCATGAAGTCTATCCCCCAAACATCGAAAAGCTCAAAAAACAATAAAGCTTTAAGAGGCATTTCGTTTTTTGCGGGTTAGATTGCCCGTTTTTTGGCAATTTTCACAACTCTTTACAAAGGAATGAGCATCTTTATAAAGAGTTGGCCAATATAATCCACTTTGGAGTACCTTATGACTTGTGCGTTGCCCTCCAAAGTGTCCCCCACATTCTAAAGTGTGACAAAAAGAGAGTACCGAATTTATCTCGTGGTCGGGCACGCATTTGCGCACCATTTGATCGGAACAAACCTTGTAGAGGTAGGGGTCTTCCCAGAGGTAATATCGTGAGTCATTTTTTATCTTGTCCTTTTGAGCTCGAGAGAGAGTGTTTGGCAATTCGCGAGTTTCGAGGTAGTTGACGATGTCTCCGCGTACCAAGGTGCCATGCTATGGATAGTATAGAGTTGCTCGTCGGGAAAGAGTTCGTTGATCGGAATGATATCGCCTTCGTTTGTTGGGAGTCGGCTAAGATGATCGGCCACTAAGTTTTCGGCTCCTTTTTTATCCCGAATCTCCACGTTGAACTCTTGAAGGAGAAGGATCCATCGGAGGAGGCGCGGCTTGCATTCCTTCTTTTTCATTAAGTGCTTGAGCGCAAGCATGATCCGAAAATACAACAACTTTTGTCCCGACCAAGTATGATCGGAACTTTTCCAATGCAAAAACAATTGCTAATAATTCTTTTTCCGTTGTTGTGTAATTCCGTTGGGCGTCATCTAAAGTTTTAGAAGCGTAGTAAATTACGTGGGGTACCTTCCCGATGCGCTGCCCCAAAACCGCCCCGACACTTAGATCACTTGCGTCGCACATGATCTCAAAGGGAAGATTCCAATCCGGTGGTTGGATAATGGGCGCTTCGCACAGTTTCCCCTTTAGTTTGTCGAATGCCGCCCTGCACGCATCGTTAAACTCGAATTTGATCTCTTTTTGGAGAAGCCTGCACATTGGTTGTGCAATTTTTGAGAAGTCTTGAATGAAACGCCGATAGAAGCCGGCGTGTCCAAGGAATGAGCGGACATCTTTCACATTACGAGGGTATGGAAGTGTCTTGATAACGTCGATTTTCGCCTTGTCGACTTCCAACCCTTTTTCTGAAATTAAATGACCTAAAACAATTCCTTGGCTCACCATAAAGTGGCACTTTTCAAAATTCAAGACAAGATTAGCTTCCACACACTTTTCCATTATTAGGCCCAAATTATGGAGACACTCGTCAAAAGAGTTGCCATAAATGGAAAAGTCATCCATAAACACCTCAATGAATTTAGAAATATATTCAAAAAAAATAGAGATCATACACCTTTGAAATGTACCAGGTGCATTGCACAACCCGAACGGCATCCTTCGATAGGCGAATGTACCAAAGGGACACGTGAATGTTGTCTTCTTTTGGTCGTCGGGGTCGATGGCGATTTGGAAATATCCCGAATAACCATCCAAGAAGCAATAGTAAGGTCGTCCTGCTAATCTTTCGAGCATTTGATCGATGAAGGGAAGAGGGAAGTGGTCCTTCTTTGTTGCCGCGTTAAGTTTCCGATAGTCGATACAAACTCGCCATCCGTTCTGCACTCGCGTTGGCACCTTCTCTCCTTCGGCATTTTCCACAATCGTGATTCCCGTCTTCTTGGGAACTATATGAATTGGAGATACCCATTCTGAGTCGGCTACCGCGTAAATGATCCCCGCATCGAGAAGCTTGAGAAGCTCCTTTTTCACCACCTCCATCATGACTGGGATTTAACCTTCTTTGTGCTTCTCTTGACGGTTTTGATCCCTCCTCCAAAACAATTTTGTGCATACATGTCGAGGGGCTTATACCGGCATATCGGCCAATGTCCATCCGATTGCCTTCTTGTGTTTTCCAAGAATTTCCACCAATCGGGTTTCCTGAGCAAGAGTTAGGTTCGATGCGATGATAACGGGTAATGTGTTGTTTGGTCCGAGGTATGCGTATTTAAGGTGATCGGGAAGAGGTTTGAGTTCGAGAATAGGAGCTTCCTCGATTGATGGCTTAACGCGTTCTTGCGATATTTGGAGTTCGTTGTGAGGGGAACCCGAAATGAATTTAATTTCTTCATTATGTTCTTGCTCTATTTCTTGCTTCTCTTTTGCTTGGTCGATCTCTCCCCAAACATCCTCAAAAATCGCATTGTATTCCTTCGAGTACTCTTCTTCCAATTGTTCTTCAACCATCCCATCGATCTCATCAATAATGGTTATGCTTGATACATTGTAGTCGTTAGGGTATTTTATAGTGTCAAATATGTTGAAGGTGATTTTCTCGTTGTCGAATTCCATGGACAACGTTCCTGAGTGGCAATCTATGCATGTTCGCGCGGTCCTCAAAAAGGGTCTTCCTAAGAGGATGGCGGATGAGTCGGCGTTGTCGCCCATTTCAAGAATGTAGAAGTCGGCTGGGAAAACCAAACCATTCACCTTGACGAGTACATCTTCCGCGACACCGAGGACGGCGGCCGTTGAACGGTCGGCGAGTTGCACCATCACCCTTGTCTCCTTTAGGTCGCCCAAACCCAAGGTCTCGTAAACAGACCTAGGCATTACATTTATGGAGGCTCCCAAGTCGAGCATACACCTCGCGAGTTGTTGAAGACCAATGGTGCACGGAATGGCGAAAACTCCAGGGTCTTCCTCTTTTTGTGCTACTCGCGTGTTGATGCTCATCACAGAGGGTAGGTTTATCGTCTCGTTCCCTTTTAATTTTCTCTTGTTTGTGCATAGATTCTTGAAGAACTTGGCATATGGAGGATGCATTCGTATAGCATCGATAATTGGAATATTTACCTCCACCTTCTTGAACACCTCCAAAATATCTTTATCGAGTTCATCCTTCCGAGAGTTAACCGCTAGTCTAGTTGGGAATGGTGCGCGCCTCTTTTCCTTTTCTTGCGCGATTTCCCTTTCTTCGTTCTTTCCTTGTTCTTTCTCGTGAATTGGTTTTTCCTCTTTCCTGATTTCTTCTTGTGCCTCGTCTTGTTCTCGCGCGCTTGAACTTGTTTCCCCATCTTGCTTTCTTGTAACCATTAGCTCTTCTTCTTCGTCGTGTGAGCCAACCTCTTTCCCACTTCTTAGGCGTATCGCGTTGATGGGCTTGTACTCCAGCGGTCCCGAACCTTGAGAAGGCAACCGATTGCCCCCTTGTCCTTTCAATACGTTGACTTCACCCGCGATTTGCTTGATTTGCATTTCCAAGTTTTGCATTTGACGCCCTTGCGTAGCTTGGTTTTGGGTAAGCGAGCTTACATCATTCTTGACGGTTCCCAACTCCGTTGTGATGTTTGTGAAATTCCCCGCCATTAATGCCATCATTTTATCAAGCTTTTCATCAAGAGAAGAGGTTTGGGAATTCGATGTGGAGGGTTGAGGAGGTTGTTGATGAGCTTGAGGTTGTTGTGGCGCTTGTGCATTTGGATGAACATACACATTCGGTTTTTGATAACTGGATTGTGAGAATTGAGGTGGCGCATCGTCATTCCTCCAACGGAAATTTGGATGTTTCTTCCATGACTCATTGTAGGTTTGCGAGAAAGGTTGGCGTTGGTTTGAATAGTTTCCGATGGCATTGACATCTTCTTGTAGCCTATCGCACTCATCGGTCGCATGACTTGTGTCCCCACAAAACTCGCACTTCTTTGGTTCGATTTTCGCGCCCACGACCTTGAGCATTTGACTAAATCTTGTCTCGAAATTTTGTGTGATTCTTGATTCCATTGCCTTGAGGTCAACCGTACTTGTCATGTTTACTTGACCCATTCTTCCCCCGCGTCCTTGGTTTCCTTCGGCCATGGTTTCGATAAGAGCTCGCACTTCCGATGGAGTCATGTTATTGAACGATCCTCCGGCCCGAGCATTGGAGTAATCGTGCATCGAGATCATTCATCCCTTGTAGAAATTGATCGATAAGTGAGGTCTCGTCGAGGTTATGGTTGGGGCATGATGCGCATAATCGCACAAATCGCTCGTAATATTCTTGAAGTGTCTCTCCTCCCCCTTGTTGGATCCCTGTGATTTCCTTGCGGATTTTGGCCGTCAAAGTGCTCGGGTAGTATCGTTTGAGAAAACGCGTTCCTACCTCCTGAAATGTCGTAAAAGGACCTCCTTGCAAGTGGGTTAGCCAATCCCTTGGTGCTTCCCCAAGTGTGTGGGAGAAGAGGATCAATTTGATATTATCCAAGTTATCAGATTTACCAAACAATGCGGTACATTTACGATCTAGATTATCTAAATGTGCATATGGGTTCTCATTTTTATGTCCTTCAAATATGGGTAATACATTTAATATAGATGGACTTAGTTTAAAATTTGGCACAGTTGGTATAACAATATTTCCCGGATTTCGAGGGATTTGATGGTCTAAAAGTTCCCCTAATGTTCTTTCTTGAGCCATTTTATGAGTTTGAGATGATGATGGTTTTGAATGAGAATTAGAATTAAAAAGAGTTTGAGAGTTTAGCCTTGATGATAATGAGTGAATGATTGGAGAGGTTGGAATTCTTTCTTGTGGCTCTTCCACTCGTTGTTGCTCCCAATTTTGTTCTTCTTCCTCTTGAGGCCCTTGGATGAAAGGAGAAGCCTCGTTACGTCCTTTTTGCCTTGAGTAAATTTCTTCTTGCTTGTTTTGTGCTTTATCTTTCTTGACCTTCCTTAGATGTTTGTTGATGTCCTTCTTTACAGGTGTGTGCACTTCGCCTTGCGATCTTGTCTTTCTCATGCACCTTCAAAATTCAAATGAAACAAAAACACTAGACAATTGATGAGAGGTTAGTAATAAACTCAATTAAAGCCGTCTCCCCGGCAACGGCGCCATTTGTAAATCGCGTTAAAACCGTCGTTGAATTTCACACAATTTAACAAAACAATTTATATTTCCCTATTAATCAATTACGAGTATGAGTGGTAATGAGTTTAGGGGTCGAACACAAGGAGAATGGCCTTGAGGTATTACAATTCTTTTCAAAAGTAGGTCTTGTTTTTGTTCAGATGTTGCAGACTATTTTTAGAAGGTTATTGATGTATTGAAATAAATTCGTACACAAATCCTTTGAAAATTCTTGAATAATATTTCCAAATATCCAAAAGTTGCAAATGATATGTCAATGGAAAATAGAGAATGAGATCTTCACAATGCAAGGTGAATCAATTATCACTTTTGTTCATATTTTTTATGTAATTTTCGTTTTAGTCCTCAATTTTCACAATTAGTCAACAGAGTTGTTCAAAAAATCACAGAAAATCGAAAATTACTTCAAAAATCACCAAAAATTAACAGAAATTAGGAAAGCAAGTTCATATTATGTGGTAAAAATCTCAGATCAAAATGATTGATATTCCAAAAGTTATGGTCAAAACTCAGAACATATGACAGGATTGGACAGAGAATGGTATTAGTTGTCAAAAGAGGGTGGAATTCAAATTTTATCCAAATAACAACTCAATTAAAATTCAGATTAAGAAACTACACTTCAAAATGAATTACTGAGATCTAGATTTTTTATTTATAGGATTTTTCTACTAATTTCTAAAAATCGTAGAAAAACAGTCAGAATCACAAATCAAGAACATGAAATTAAAAAGTCAAGACTTTGCACAGATTTTTTTCTTACAAATTTAACATAAAAGCATTGGGCACATATTATATGAAAGTTGTTCTAAAATATCTAAAGAAACACAAAATATTTTTTTTATGATTTTCTTTGATCAGATCTGAGATCAAACAATTTTTTTACTGAAACTGATAAAAATAAAATGCAGAAAATTGTGTTTTTGAATTAATAGGATAAAAGTAGGGATTTTTAAGGCAATTTGATCAAGAATTGTATCATTAATCACTAAATATTCAGTTTATCAGATTTGGCACAAGTTTGAATTATTTCCAACCAGAAAAATTCAGCAAATAGATCAAAAATTCAGATCAAACACCAATCAACCAACTAGTGTTTGATCTCAATTTTTGAACTAAAAACTTCACTAAATCAAGCAAAAACCTCAACCAAGATTCAAGATGATAAAATGGACTAACATGCATGAAAAATTCAGTTCTAAATGACCTAATTAATTCAACCAAATCGATTAAATCAAGAAAAATCCAGATTTAACAGCATATTAAGAACAGTACCAAATCAGTCAATTTAATTCAAATTAAAGCAAGATTTCAAACAATTCTATCACAAAAAGCCTATCCCTACAAGATTCTACTCACACATGATAAGATCAACCGAAATTAGGCATGTGTTCATCATGTTCTTTTACAAATTTGATCTTGTGATCTAAAATTGAATATAAGAGATTAAATGAAAATTGGATCGAACCGAGACGTGGAAGATCCACCAGAAACTTCCTTGAGCCGATTTGAACCTCCAACTGATGCTTGATTCCAGCCGAACCAATCAATTGCCTTTTTCACCCAAATCAACCCGAATTGGTGAATTTCACTCAAACTCGAAAATTGAAGCTCGAAAAGCTCTGAGATTCAGTAATGGAGTTACTGAAGCTTTAAGAAGATGATTGGAGAGTAATGTGTTGAAAGAATTTGGAGAATGGAAGAATGATTTTCATGAATGGGTTGATCGGTCGAATTTATAGAGAGGCTGGTCTCGGAGAGTGGGGGACAAACCGAGCGATTCCATTGGCTCGGGCAGATCAAGTGGGGTGTACTGAAGATCTGGACGAAATTTCGTTGAATTCGGTTGAGATTTGATCCGGTTTTGGTTGGAAAATATTTTCCTCTGTTTTGGCGGAAGAACGCTCAGATTGAATCTGAGTTTGAATTTCGCGATGTTACGCTGACAAGTGGGCCCATTCGTTGATCTGTTGAGTTAAAACGGGTTGAAACGCGCGTGAAATGAGTCACTCACGGAGTAAGAATTCGCGCTGAAGATTTTTTTCCGATTCTTCTGTGTCGCTGCGAGTTGAAACTTCGATGAAACGAGTCGCAGAACGCATGAAACGGGTTGCTCGCATTCCTTCAGATAGGTGCTGAGTTTGAATCACTCTGTTGATCTTTTATGGCGGAATGGGTCGAACGCGCGTGAAACGGGTTGCTCTCGAGCGAGAATGGCGCTGAATCCATTTTGAACGAAGATTGCTTGATTTTCTGTGGATCGCGATCTACAGCCTGTCCTAAAACGAAACTCTGACAGACCAGGTGTGAAGTAAATATGGAGTTTGGATCCAATTTTGCATAAATTTCCAGACCCGTTATCGCTTCTTCTTCAACCCGTAACTCGAGTTTTCTCTACTCTTCATTGTAGCTCGTGATTTCACTCTCAACGACTTCCTCTCGTCATCACGAATCTACGAGCTTTGAAATGCGAAAAATGGTTGAGAGTTCATCGAGTTTTCCTCATTTTTCTCCCGTTTCGGTTCATTTCCGCCATTGATGGTCGTTCGAGCTTAAAGCTCGCTTTTGAGCAAGGCAGCTCAATCCGAGCTCGAGGCTTCCTTCCTCACTTCCTTACGATGCTCTGCGTTGCGTTTTATGCGTCAATTCTTCCCTTCATTCATGAATTTCCGCCATTAACCAAACTTAGCGAAAATAACCATCAGAACAAAAAAAACCGTGAATCAAAACGAGATTTCAAGTTGTTTTTCTATCGAATTGAGGCTTCAGAATTCATTAAGATGCCCCACTGAAGCTATTCGACTCGTCAAACATCATCACTATGTGGGAAAAATGCGAGAAAACCGATCGAATTCATCATACTGCCGAAATTCCGACCGTTGGATCATCCAGTTTGAAAAGTTCATTGAGGATTTCGTCGAACGCAGTTACTCAAACACAGATTTCTCAATCGATTCCGCACTATTCAATGAGTTCTTCATACGGTTAGAAAGGGTAGACGATGGAGAAGAGAATGAGATCGGCTTTGGCTCGAATGGATGATGGTGGATGGCACGGCAGATCAACCATGGTTTCGGTCCGTTTTTGGCACCTGTTTTTGGCCGAATTCCGGCGATCGCCGGAATTTCCAAGATCGGAGAATGGCACCGGCATGTTCCTCTCGTCATGCTGAATCCATGGCTGGCCGGTTTGTTCAGTTTTGAGCGAAATTTCGGAATTTGGATGTTGAAGAAGACGGGTTTGACCTAGTCAACCGTTGACTTTGACCATTTTGATTTGATTTTCAATTAGTGATTATGAGAGTTGTAGAAGGTTTCTGATCACAAGGGTTGTACCATTGGATTCGTCTCGTCGAGCTCTTCGTTTTGATATACCGTTTGACCCATTTCGGAAAAGTTGACTTTTGGTCAATTCAGCGTTTTTGGCATTTGGCTTGGTTTGATTTGGTTGTAAAAAGGTTTTTGACTTTTTGTAGAAGTTAGAGGAATTTCTTTGTGGGGTGTTTGAGGTTTTTAGTTTGCCATCTTTGGCCCATTCTTCGCGTTTTGGTCCAATTCTTCATCTTATGGCCTTTTCGCCTGTAAAATCACACAAAAAATGTATTAAGAGGTTTCAACTTATGTTTTATGAATTGTGAGCATTTTTCATACCTTTAATGTGAATTATGAATGAATTTGAGATGATAAAAACCCTAAAAATGTGTATAAAAATACACATTACAATTACTTACTATCATTTCTTTCCGAAAAATCTATCCGAGTTGTTTTTCAATGAAACGAGCGTATATACGCACGAAACATGACTTTTAGTGGCACACAAAAATTGTGGAGAAATAATTTAAAATGAATACAATTTTTTTTTTACATTTGAATAATTTAGTATTTACTATCATTTTTTACGAAAAATCTTTGCGAGTTTTTTTGAATGAATCGATCAAATAATCGCACGAAACATGAGTTTTAGGTGCAAACAAAGATTGTTGAGAAATATTTTAAATTGAATATAAATTTTGGTTTGCATTTGAATATTTTAGTATTTACTATCCTTCATTAAGAAAAACCTATCTGAGTTTTGTTTGAATGAAACGAGCGAAGTAACGCACGAAACTTGAGTTTTATGTGCAAACAAATATTGTGGACAAATATGTTAAAATTAATAAAAAATTTCGTTTGCATTTCAATAATTTAGTATGTACTATCATTCTTTTTGAAAAATCTATACGAGGTTTTTTCCGAAAGAAATGAGCAAACAAACTCACGAAACATGAGGTTTAGGTGGAAACAAAGATTGTGGAGGAACATTTTCAATTCAAAACAAAT
>JAJHPC010000010.1:11994529-12035516 GCA_024447665.1 Juncus inflexus
ATTGAAAATGTTCCTCCACAATCTTTGTTTCCACCTAAACCTCATGTTTCGTGAGTTTGTTCGCTCATTTCTTTCGGAAAAAACCTCGTATAGATTTTTCAAAAAGAATGATAGTATATACTAAATTATTGAAATGCAAACGAAATTTTTTATTAATTTTAACATATTTGTCCACAATCTTTGTTTGCACCTAAAACTCAAGTTTCGTGCGTTACTTCGCTCGTTTCATTCAAACAAAACTCGGATAGGTTTTTCTTAATGAAGGATAGTAAATACTAAAATATTCAAATGCAAACCAAAATTTGTATTCAATTTAAAATATTTCTCAACAATCTTTGTTTGCACCTAAAACTCATGTTTCGTGCGATTATTTGATCGATTCATTCAAAAAAACTCGCATAGATTTTTCGTAAAAAATGATAGTAAATACTAAATTATTCAAATGTAAAAAAAAATTGTATTCATTTTAAATTATTTCTCCACAATCTTTGTGTGCCACTAAAAGTCATGTTTTCGTGCGTATATACGCTCGTTTCATTGAAAAACAACTCGGATAGATTTTTCGGAAAGAAAGGATAGTAAGCAATAAATTAGTCAAATGCAAAAGAAAATTTGTTTTGAATTGAAAATGTTCCTCCACAATCTTTGTTTCCACCTAAACCTCATGTTTCGTGAGTTTGTTTCGCTCATTTCTTTCGGAAAAAACCTCGTATAGATTTTTCAAAAAGAATGATAGTATATACTAAATTATTGAAATGCAAACGAAATTTTTTATTAATTTTAACATATTTGTCCACAATCTTTGTTTGCACCTAAAACTCAAGTTTCGTGCGTTACTTCGCTCGTTTCATTCAAACAAAACTCGGATAGGTTTTTCTTAATGAAGGATAGTAAATACTAAAATATTCAAATGCAAACCAAAATTTGTATTCAATTTAAAATATTTCTCAACAATCTTTGTTTGCACCTAAAACTCATGTTTCGTGCGATTATTTGATCGATTCATTCAAAAAAACTCGCATAGATTTTTCGTAAAAAATGATAGTAAATACTAAATTATTCAAATGTAAAAAAAAAATTGTATTCATTTTAAATTATTTCTCCACAATCTTTGTGTGCCACTAAAAGTCATGTTTCGTGCGTATATACGCTCGTTTCATTGAAAAACAACTCGGATAGATTTTTCGGAAAGAAAGGATAGTAAGCAATAAATTAGTCAAATGCAAAAGAAAATTTGTTTTGAATTGAAAATGTTCCTCCACAATCTTTGTTTCCACCTAAACCTCATGTTTCGTGAGTTTGTTCGCTCATTTCTTTCGGAAAAAACCTCGTATAGATTTTTCAAAAAGAATGATAGTATATACTAAATTATTGAAATGCAAACGAAATTTTTTATTAATTTTAACATATTTGTCCACAATCTTTGTTTGCACCTAAAACTCAAGTTTCGTGCGTTACTTCGCTCGTTTCATTCAAACAAAACTCGGATAGGTTTTTCTTAATGAAGGATAGTAAATACTAAAATATTCAAATGCAAACCAAAATTTGTATTCAATTTAAAATATTTCTCAACAATCTTTGTTTGCACCTAAAACTCATGTTTCGTGCGATTATTTGATCGATTCATTCAAAAAAACTCGCATAGATTTTTCGTAAAAAATGATAGTAAATACTAAATTATTCAAATGTAAAAAAAAAATTGTATTCATTTTAAATTATTTCTCCACAATCTTTGTGTGCCACTAAAAGTCATGTTTCGTGCGTATATACGCTCGTTTCATTGAAAAACAACTCGGATATATTTTTTCGGAAAGAAAGGATGTCAAATGCAAAAGAAAATTTGTTTTGAATTGAAAATGTTCCTCCACAATCTTTGTTTCCACCTAAACCTCATGTTTCGTGAGTTTGTTCGCTCATTTCTTTCGGAAAAAACCTCGTATAGATTTTTCAAAAAGAATGATAGTATATACTAAATTATTGAAATGCAAACGAAATTTTTTATTAATTTTAACATATTTGTCCACAATCTTTGTTTGCACCTAAAACTCAAGTTTCGTGCGTTACTTCGCTCGTTTCATTCAAACAAAACTCGGATAGGTTTTTCTTAATGAAGGATAGTAAATACTAAAATATTCAAATGCAAACCAAAATTTGTATTCAATTTAAAATATTTCTCAACAATCTTTGTTTGCACCTAAAACTCATGTTTCGTGCGATTATTTGATCGATTCATTCAAAAAAACTCGCATAGATTTTTCGTAAAAAATGATAGTAAATACTAAATTATTCAAATGTAAAAAAAAAAATTGTATTCATTTTAAATTATTTCTCCACAATCTTTGTGTGCCACTAAAAGTCATGTTTCGTGCGTATATACGCTCGTTTCATTGAAAAACAACTCGGATAGATTTTTCGGAAAGAAAGGATAGTAAGCAATAAATTAGTCAAATGCAAAAGAAAATTTGTTTTGAATTGAAAATGTTCCTCCACAATCTTTGTTTCCACCTAAACCTCATGTTTCGTGAGTTTGTTCGCTCATTTCTTTCGAAAAAAACCTCGTATAGATTTTTCAAAAAGAATGATAGTATATACTAAATTATTGAAATGCAAACGAAATTTTTTATTAATTTTAACATATTTGTCCACAATCTTTGTTTGCACCTAAAACTCAAGTTTCGTGCGTTACTTCGCTCGTTTCATTCAAACAAAACTCGGATAGGTTTTTCTTAATGAAGGATAGTAAATACTAAAATATTCAAATGCAAACCAAAATTTGTATTCAATTTAAAATATTTCTCAACAATCTTTGTTTGCACCTAAAACTCATGTTTCGTGCGATTATTTGATCGATTCATTCAAAAAAAACTCGCATAGATTTTTCGTAAAAAATGATAGTAAATACTAAATTATTCAAATGTAAACAAAAATTTGTATTCATTTTAAATTATTTCTCCACAATCTTGTGTTTTTCACAAAAAGATTGTGTTTCGTAAATAGCTAAATATGTTAAAATTAAAATAAAAAAAATTTCGTTGAATTTAAAATTTTTTTTCACAACAATTTTAAAAAACCTAAAATCATGTTTTTATTTGTTTTCTTTAGAAAATTTGATAGATTTTTCAAAAAAATGATTTCAGTAAATCGAAATTATTGAAAAATGTCAAATGAAAAAAAAATTTCTTATTCATTTTAATAATTTAGTCCACAATTTAACTAAAAATTTTGTTTCAAAAAAAAAATGAGTTTTATTGAAAAAATTCGGATAAATTTTTTATGAAATATAAATATTAAAATTTTTTTTACAATTTTTTTTGAAATGAATTTAAAATTTTTTCATTTTTCATTTGACTAATTTTTTACTTACTATCCTTTCTTTCCGAAAAATCTACCCGAGGTTTTTTTCAATGAAACGAGCGTATATACGCACGAAACATGACTTTTAGTGGCACACAAAGATTGTGGAGAAATAATTTAAAATGAATACAAATTTTTGTTTACATTTGAATAATTTAGTATTTACTATCATTTTTTACGAAAAATCTATCCGAGTTTTTTTGAATGAATCGATCAAATAATCACACGAAACATGAGTTTTAGGTGCAAACAAAGATTGTGGAGAAATATTTTAAATTGAATACAAATTTTGGTTTGCATTTGAATATTTTAGTATTTACTATCCTTCATTAAGAAAAACCTATCCGAGTTTTGTTTGAATGAAACGAGCGAAAACGCACGAAACTTGAGTTTTAGGTGCAAACAAAGATTGTGGACAAATATGTTAAAATTAATAAAAAATTTCGTTTGCATTTCAATAATTTAGTATTTACTATCATTCTTTTTGAAAAATCTATACGAGGTTTTTTCCGAAAGAAATGAGCGAACAAATGCACGAAACATGATTTATATGTGCAAAAAAAGATTGTGGACAAAGATTTTAAAATGAATTCAAATTTTCGTTTGCATTTGACTAATTTATTACTTACTATCCTTCTTTCCGAAAAATCTACTGCTTTTTTTTTTAATGAAACGAGCATATATACGCACGAAACATGACTTTTAGTGGCACACAAAGATTGTGGAGAAATAATTTAAAATGAATACAAATTTTTGTTTACATTTGAATAATTTAGTATTTACTATCATTTTTTACGAAAAATCTATCCGTGTTTTTTTGAATGAATCGATCAAATAATCGCACGAAACATGAGTTTTAGGTGCAAACAAAGATTGTGGAGAAATATTTTAAATTGAATACAAATTTTGGTTTGCATTTGAATATTTTAGTATTTACTATCCTTCATTAAGAAAAACCTATCCGAGTTTTGTTTGAATGAAACGAGCGAAGTAACGCACGAAACTTGAGTTTTAGGTGCAAACAAAGATTGTGGACAAATATGTTAAAATTAATAAAAAATTTCGTTTGCATTTCAATAATTTAGTATTTACTATCATTCTTTTTGAAAAATCTATACGAGGTTTTTTCCGAAAGAAATGAGCGAACAAATGCACGAAACATGATTTATATGTGCAAAAAAGGATTGTGGACAAAGATTTTAAAATGAATTCAAATTTTCGTTTGCATTTGACTAATTTATTACTTACTATCCTTCTTTCCGAAAAATCTATCCGAGTTTTTTTTTAATGAAACGAGCATATATACGCACGAAACATGACTTTTAGTGGCACACAAAGATTGTGGAGAAATAATTTAAAATGAATACAAATTTTTGTTTACATTTGAATAATTTAGTATTTACTATCATTTTTTACGAAAAATCTATCCGAGTTTTTTTGAATGAATCGATCAAATAATCGAACGAAACATGAGTTTTAGGTGCAAACAAAGATTGTGGAGAAATATTTTAAATTGAATACAAATTTTGGTTTGCATTTGAATATTTTAGTATTTACTATCCTTCATTAAGAAAAACCTATCCGAGTTTTGTTTGAATGAAACGAGCGAAAGTAACGCACGAAACTTGAGTTTTAGGTGCAAACAAAGATTGTGGAAAAATATGTTAAAATTAATAAAAAATTTCGTTTGCATTTCAATAATTTAGTATTTACTATCATTCTTTTTGAAAAATCTATACGAGGTTTTTTCCGAAAGAAATGAGCGAACAAATGCACGAAACATGATTTATATGTGCAAAAAAGGATTGTGGACAAAGATTTTAAAATGAATTCAAATTTTCGTTTGCATTTGACTAATTTTTTACTTACTATCCTTCTTTCCGAAAAATCTATCCGAGTTTTTTTTTAATGAAACGAGCATATATACGCACGAAACATGACTTTTAGTGGCACACAAAGATTGTGGAGAAATAATTTAAAATGAATACAAATTTTTGTTTACATTTGAATAATTTAGTATTTACTATCATTTTTTATGAAAAATCTATCCGAGTTTTATTGAATGAATCAATCAAATATTCGAACGAAACATGAGTTTTAGGTGCAAACAAAGATTGTGGAGAAATATTTTCAATTGAATACGAATTTTGGTTTGCATTTGAATATTTTAGTATTTACTATCCTTCATTAAGAAAAACCTATCCGAGTTTTGTTTGAATGAAACGAGCGAAGTAACGCACGAAACTTGAGTTTTAGGTGCAAACAAAGAATGTGGAAAAATATGTTAAAATTAATAAAAAATTTCGTTTGCATTTCAATAATTTAGTATTTACTATCATTCTTTTTGAAAAATCTATACGAGGTTTTTTCCGAAAGAAATGAGCGAACAAATGCACGAAACATGATTTATATGTCACAAAAAGGATTGTGGACAAAGATTTTTAAAATGAATTCAAATTTTCGTTTGCATTTGACTAATTTATTACTTACTATCCTTCTTTCCGAAAAAAATCTATCCGAGTTTTTTTTTAATGAAACGAGCATATATACGCACGAAACATGACTTTTAGTGGCACACAAAGATTGTGGAGAAATAATTTAAAATGAATACAAATTTTTGTTTACATTTGAATAATTTAGTATTTACTATCATTTTTTACGAAAAATCTATCCGAGTTTTTTTGAATGAATCGATCAAATAATCGAACGAAACATGAGTTTTAGGTGCAAACAAAGATTGTGGAGAAATATTTTAAATTGAATACAAATTTTGGTTTGCATTTGAATATTTTAGTATTTACTATCCTTCATTAAGAAAAACCTATCCGAGTTTTGTTTGAATGAAACGAGCGAAAACGCACGAAACTTGAGTTTTAGGTGCAAACAAAGATTGTGGACAAATATGTTAAAATTAATAAAAAATTTCGTTTGCATTTCAATAATTTAGTATTTACTATCATTCTTTTTGAAAAATCTATACGAGTTTTTTTCCGAAAGAAATGAGCGAACAAATGCACGAAACATGATTTATATGTGCAAAAAAGGATTGTGGACAAAGATTTTAAAATGAATTCAAATTTTCGTTTGCATTTGACTAATTTATTACTTACTATCCTTCTTTCCGAAAAATCTATCCGAGTTTTTTTTTAATGAAACGAGCATATATACGCACGAAACATGACTTTTAGTGGCACACAAAGATTGTGGAGAAATAATTTAAAATGAATACAAATTTTTGTTTACATTTGAATAATTTAGTATTTACTATCATTTTTTATTTTTGAAAAATCTATCCGAGTTTTTTTTTTTGAATGAATCGATCAAATAATCGCACGAAACATGAGTTTTAGGTGCAAACAAAGATTGTGGAGAAATATTTTAAATTGAATACAAATTTTGGTTTGCATTTGAATATTTTAGTATTTACTATCCTTCATTAAGAAAAACCTATCCGAGTTTTGTTTGAATGAAACGAGCAAAGTAACGCACGAAACTTGAGTTTTAGGTGCAAACAAAGATTGTGGACAAATATGTTAAAATTAATAAAAAATTTCGTTTGCATTTCAATAATTTAGTATTTACTATCATTCTTTTTGAAAAATCTATACGAGATTTTTTCCGAAAGAAATGAGCGAACAAATGCACGAAACATGATTTATATGTGCAAAAAAGGATTGTGGACAAAGATTTTAAAATGAATTCAAATTTTCGTTTGCATTTGACTAATTTATTGCTTACTATCCTTCTTTCGAAAAATCTATCTGAGTTTTTTTCAATGAAACGAGCATATATACGCACGAAACATGACTTTTAGTGGCACACAAAGATTGTGGAGAAATAATTTAAAATGAATACAAATTTTTGTTTACATTTGAATAATTTAGTATTTACTATCATTTTTTATGAAAAATCTATCCGAGTTTTTTTTTGATTGAATCGATCAAATAATCGAACGAAACATGAGTTTTAGGTGCAAACAAAGATTGTGGAGAAATATTTTAAATTGAATACAAATTTTGGTTTGCATTTGAATATTTTAGTATTTACTATCCTTCATTAAGAAAAACCTATCCGAGTTTTGTTTGAATGAAACGAGCGAAGTAACGCACGAAACTTGAGTTTTAGGTGCAAACAAAGATTGTGGACAAATATGTTAAAATTAATAAAAAATTTCGTTTGCATTTCAATAATTTAGTATTTACTATCATTCTTTTTGAAAAATCTATACGAGGTTTTTTTCCGAAAGAAATGAGCGAACAAATGCACGGAGCATGATTTATATGTGCAAAAAAGGATTGTGGACAAAGATTTTAAAATGAATTCAAATTTTCGTTTGCATTTGACTAATTTATTACTTACTATCCTTCTTTCCGAAAAATCTATCCGAGTTTTTTTTTAATGAAACGAGCATATATACGCACGAAACATGACTTTTAGTGGCACACAAAGATTGTGGAGAAATAATTTAAAATGAATACACAATTTTTGTTTACATTTGAATAATTTAGTATTTACTATCATTTTTTACGAAAAATCTATCCGAGTTTTTTTGAATGAATCAATCAAATAATCGAACGAAACATGAGTTTTAGGTGCAAACAAAGATTGTGGAGAAATATTTTCAATTGAATACAAATTTTGGTTTGCATTTGAATATTTTAGTATTTACTATCCTTCATTAAGAAAAACCTATCCGAGTTTTGTTTGAATGAAACGAGCGAAGTAACGCACGAAACTTGAGTTTTAGGTGCAAACAAAGAATGTGGAAAAATATGTTAAAATTAATAAAAAATTTCGTTTGCATTTCAATAATTTAGTATTTACTATCATTCTTTTTGAAAAATCTATACGAGGTTTTTTCCGGAAAGAAATGAGCGAACAAATGCACGAAACATGATTTATATGTGAAAAAAGGATTGTGGACAAAGATTTTTAAAATGAATTCAAATTTTCGTTTGCATTTGACTAATTTATTACTTACTATCCTTCTTTCCGAAAAATCTATCCGTTTTTTTTTTAATGAAACGAGCATATATACGCACGAAACATGACTTTTAGTGGCACACAAAGATTGTGGAGAAATAATTTAAAATGAATACAAATTTTTGTTTACATTTGAATAATTTAGTATTTACTATCATTTTTTATGAAAAATCTATCCGAGTTTTTTTTGAATGAATCAATCAAATAATCGAACGAAACATGAGTTTTAGGTGCAAACAAAGATTGTGGAGAAATATTTTAAATTGAATACAAATTTTGGTTTGCATTTGAATATTTTAGTATTTACTATCCTTCATTAAGAAAAACCTATCCGAGTTTTGTTTGAATGAAACGAGCGAAGTAACGCACGAAACTTGAGTTTTAGGTGCAAACAAAGATTGTGGACAAATATGTTAAAATTAATAAAAAATTTCGTTTGCATTTCAATAATTTAGTATTTACTATCATTCTTTTTGAAAAATCTATACGAGGTTTTTTCCGAAAGAAATGAGCGAACAAATGCACGAAACATGATTTATATGTGCAAAAAAGGATTGTGGACAAAGATTTTAAAATGAATTCAAATTTTCGTTTGCATTTGACTAATTTATTACTTACTATCCTTCTTTTCGAAAAATCTATCCGAGTTTTTTTTAATGAAACGAGCATATATACGCACGAAACATGACTTTTAGTGGCACACAAAGATTGTGGAGAAATAATTTAAAATGAATACAAATTTTTGTTTACATTTGAATAATTTAGTATTTACTATCATTTTTTATGAAAAATCTATCCGAGTTTTTTTTTGAATGAATCGATCAAATAATCGAACGAAACATGAGTTTTAGGTGCAAACAAAGATTGTGGAGAAATATTTTAAATTGAATACAAATTTTGGTTTGCATTTGAATATTTTAGTATTTACTATCCTTCATTAAGAAAAACCTATCCGAGTTTTGTTTGAATGAAACGAGCGAAGTAACGCACGAAACTTGAGTTTTAGGTGCAAACAAAGATTGTGGACAAATATGTTAAAATTAATAAAAAATTTCGTTTGCATTTCAATAATTTAGTATTTACTATCATTCTTTTTGAAAAATCTATACGAGTTTTTTCCGAAAGAAATGAGCGAACAAATGCACGAAACATGATTTATATGTGCAAAAAAGGATTGTGGACAAAGATTTTAAAATGAATTCAAATTTTCGTTTGCATTTGACTAATTTATTACTTACTATCCTTCTTTCCGAAAAATCTATCCGAGTTTTTTTTTAATGAAACGAGCATATATACGCACGAAACATGACTTTTAGTGGCACACAAAGATTGTGGAGAAATAATTTAAAATGAATACAAATTTTTGTTTACATTTGAATAATTTAGTATTTACTATCATTTTTTATGAAAAATCTATCCGAGTTTTTTTGAATGAATCGATCAAATAATCGAACGAAACATGAGTTTTAGGTGCAAACAAAGATTGTGGAGAAATATTTTAAATTGAATACAAATTTTGGTTTGCATTTGAATATTTTAGTATTTACTATCCTTCATTAAGAAAAACCTATCCGAGTTTTGTTTGAATGAAACGAGCGAAGTAAAAACACGAAACTTGAGTTTTATGTGCAAACAAAGATTGTGGACAAATATGTTAAAATTAATAAAAAATTTCGTTTGCATTTCAATAATTTAGTATTTACTATCATTCTTTTTGAAAAATCTATACGAGGTTTTTTCCGAAAGAAATGAGCGAACAAATGCACGAAACATGATTTATATGTGCAAAAAAGGATTGTGGACAAAGATTTTAAAATGAATTCAAATTTTCGTTTGCATTTGACTAATTTATTACTTACTATCCTTCTTTCCGAAAAAATCTACCCGATTTTTTTTTAATGAAACGAGCATATATACGCACGAAACATGACTTTTAGTGGCACACAAAGATTGTGGAGAAATAATTTAAAATGAATACAAATTTTTGTTTCCATTTGAATAATTTAGTATTTACTATCATTTTTTATGAAAAATCTATCTATCCGAGTTTTTTTGAATGAATCGATCAAATAATCGAACGAAACATGAGTTTTAGGTGCAAACAAAGATTGTGGAGAAATATTTTAAATTGAATACAAATTTTGGTTTGCATTTGAATATTTTAGTATTTACTATCCTTCATTAAGAAAAACCTATCCGAGTTTTGTTTGAATGAAACGAGAGCGTAAGTAACACGAAACTTGAGTTTTAGGTGCAAACAAAGATTGTGGACAAATATGTTAAAATTAATAAAAAATTTCGTTTGCATTTCAATAATTTAGTATTTACTATCATTCTTTTTGAAAAATCTATACGAGGTTTTTTCCGAAAGAAATGAGCGAACAAATGCACGAAACATGATTTATATGTGCAAAAAAGGATTGTGGACAAAGATTTTAAAATGAATTCAAATTTTCGTTTGCATTTGACTAATTTATTACTTACTATCCTTCTTTCCGAAAAATCTATCCGAGTTTTTTTTTAATGAAACGAGCATATATACGCACGAAACATGACTTTTAGTGGCACACAAAGATTGTGGAGAAATAATTTAAAATGAATACAAATTTTTGTTTACATTTGAATAATTTAGTATTTACTATCATTTTTTATGAAAAATCTATCCGAGTTTTTTTGAATGAATCGATCAAATAATCGAACGAAACATGAGTTTTAGGTGCAAACAAAGATTGTGGAGAAATATTTTAAATTGAATACAAATTTTGGTTTGCATTTGAATATTTTAGTATTTACTATCCTTCATTAAGAAAAACCTATCCGAGTTTTGTTTGAATGAAACGAGCGAAGTAACGCACGAAACTTGAGTTTTAGGTGCAAACAAAGATTGTGGACAAATATGTTAAAATTAATAAAAAATTTCGTTTGCATTTCAATAATTTAGTATTTACTATCATTCTTTTTGAAAAATCTATACGAGGTTTTTTCCGAAAGAAATGAGCGAACAAATGCACGAAACATGATTTATATGTGCAAAAAAGGATTGTTGTGGACAAAGATTTTAAAATGAATTCAAATTTTCGTTTGCATTTGACTAATTTATTACTTACTATCCTTCTTTCCGAAAAATCTATCCGAGTTTTTTTTTAATGAAACGAGCATATATACGCACGAAACATGACTTTTAGTGGCACACAAAGATTGTGGAGAAATAATTTAAAATGAATACAAATTTTTGTTTACATTTGAATAATTTAGTATTTACTATCATTTTTTATGAAAAATCTATCCGAGTTTTTTTTGAATGAATCGATCAAATAATCGAACGAAACATGAGTTTTAGGTGCAAACAAAGATTGTGGAGAAATATTTTAAATTGAATACAAATTTTGGTTTGCATTTGAATATTTTAGTATTTACTATCCTTCATTAAGAAAAACCTATCCGAGTTTTGTTTGAATGAAACGAGCGAAGTAACGCACGAAACTTGAGTTTTAGGTGCAAACAAAGATTGTGGACAAATATGTTAAAATTAATAAAAAATTTCGTTTGTTTGCATTTCAATAATTTAGTATTTACTATCATTCTTTTTGAAAAATCTATACCGAGTTTTTTCCGAAAGAAATGAGCGAACAAATGCACGGAACATGATTTATATGTGCAAAAAAGGATTGTGGACAAAGATTTAAAAATGAATTCAAATTTTCGTTTGCATTTGACTAATTTTTTACTTACTATCCTTCTTTCCGAAAAATCTATCCGAGTTTTTTTTTAATGAAACGAGCTATATATACGCACGAAACATGACTTTTAGTGGCACACAAAGATTGTGGAGAAATAATTTAAAATGAATACAAATTTTTGTTTACATTTGAATAATTTAGTATTTACTATCATTTTTTATGAAAAATCTATCCGAGTTTTTTTGAATGAATCGATCAAATAATCGAACGAAACATGAGTTTTAGGTGCAAACAAAGATTGTGGAGAAATATTTTAAATTGAATACAAATTTTGGTTTGCATTTGAATATTTTAGTATTTACTATCCTTCATTAAGAAAAACCTATCCGAGTTTTGTTTGAATGAAACGAGCGAAGTAACGCACGAAACTTGAGTTTTAGGTGCAAACAAAGATTGTGGACAAATATGTTAAAATTAATAAAAAATTTCGTTTGCATTTCAATAATTTAGTATTTACTATCATTCTTTTTGAAAAATCTATACGGAGGTTTTTTCCGAGAAAGAAATGAGCGAACAAATGCACGAAACATGATTTATATGTGCAAAAAAGGATTGTGGACAAAGATTTTAAAATGAATTCAAATTTTCGTTTGCATTTGACTAATTTATTACTTACTATCCTTCTTTCCGAAAAATCTATCCGAGTTTTTTTTAATGAAACGAGCATATATACGCACGAAACATGACTTTTAGTGGCACACAAAGATTGTGGAGAAATAATTTAAAATGAATACAAATTTTTGTTTACATTTGAATAATTTAGTATTTACTATCATTTTTTACGAAAAATCTATCCGAGTTTTTTTTGAATGAATCAATCAAATAATCGAACGAAACATGAGTTTTAGGTGCAAACAAAGATTGTGGAGAAATATTTTAAATTGAATACAAATTTTGGTTTGCATTTGAATATTTTAGTATTTACTATCCTTCATTAAGAAAAACCTATCCGAGTTTTGTTTGAATGAAACGAGCGAAGTAACGCACGAAACTTGAGTTTTAGGTGCAAACAAAGATTGTGGACAAATATGTTAAAATTAATAAAAAATTTCGTTTGCATTTCAATAATTTAGTATTTACTATCATTCTTTTTGAAAAATCTATACGATTTTTTTTCCGAAAGAAATGAGCGAACAAATGCACGAAACATGATTTATATGTGCAAAAAAGGATTGTGGACAAAGATTTTAAAATGAATTCAAATTTTCGTTTGCATTTGACTAATTTATTACTTACTATCCTTCTTTCCGAAAAATCTATCCGAGTTTTTTTTTAATGAAACGAGCATATATACGCACGAAACATGACTTTTAGTGGCACACAAAGATTGTGGAGAAATAATTTAAAATGAATACAATTTTTTGTTTACATTTGAATAATTTAGTATTTACTATCATTTTTTACGAAAAATCTATCCGAGTTTTTTTGAATGAATCGATCAAATAATCGCACGAAACATGAGTTTTAGGTGCAAACAAAGATTGTGGAGAAATATTTTAAATTGAATACAAATTTTGGTTTGCATTTGAATATTTTAGTATTTACTATCCTTCATTAAGAAAAACCTATCCGAGTTTTGTTTGAATGAAACGAGCGAAGTAACGCACGAAACTTGAGTTTTAGGTGCAAACAAAGATTGTGGACAAATATGTTAAAATTAATAAAAAATTTCGTTTGCATTTCAATAATTTAGTATTTACTATCATTCTTTTTGAAAAATCTATACGAGTTTTTTCCGAAAGAAATGAGCGAACAAATGCACGAAACATGATTTATATGTGCAAAAAAGGATTGTGGACAAAGATTTTAAAATGAATTCAAATTTTCGTTTGCATTTGACTAATTTATTACTTACTATCCTTCTTTCCGAAAAATCTATCCGTTTTTTTTTTAATGAAACGAGCATATATACGCACGAAACATGACTTTTAGTGGCACACAAAGATTGTGGAGAAATAATTTAAAATGAATACAAATTTTTGTTTACATTTGAATAATTTAGTATTTACTATCATTTTTTACGAAAAATCTATCCGAGTTTTTTTGAATGAATCGATCAAATAATCGCACGAAACATGAGTTTTAGGTGCAAACAAAGATTGTGGAGAAATATTTTAAATTGAATACAAATTTTGGTTTGCATTTGAATATTTTAGTATTTACTATCCTTCATTAAGAAAAACCTATCCGAGTTTTGTTTGAATGAAACGAGCGAAAGTAACGCACGAAACTTGAGTTTTAGGTGCAAACAAAGATTGTGGACAAATATGTTAAAATTAATAAAAAATTTCGTTTGCATTTCAATAATTTAGTATTTACTATCATTCTTTTTGGAAAAATCTATACGAGGTTTTTTCCGAAAGAAATGAGCGAACAAATTCACGAAACATGATTTATATATGTGAAAAAAGGATTGTGGACAAAGATTTTAAAATGAATTCAAATTTTCGTTTGCATTTGACTAATTTATTACTTACTATCCTTCTTTTTCCGGAAAAATCTATCCGAGTTTTTTTTTAATGAAACGAGCATATATACGCACGAAACATGACTTTTAGTGGCACACAAAGATTGTGGAGAAATAATTTAAAATGAATACAAATTTTTGTTTACATTTGAATAATTTAGTATTTACTATCATTTTTTATGAAAAATCTATCCGAGTTTTTTTGAATGAATCGATCAAATAATCGAACGAAACATGAGTTTTAGGTGCAAACAAAGATTGTGGAGAAATATTTTAAATTGAATACAAATTTTGGTTTGCATTTGAATATTTTAGTATTTACTATCCTTCATTAAGAAAAACCTATCCGAGTTTTGTTTGAATGAAACGAGCGAAGTAACGCACGAAACTTGAGTTTTAGGTGCAAACAAAGATTGTGGACAAATATGTTAAAATTAATAAAAAATTTCGTTTGCATTTCAATAATTTAGTATTTACTATCATTCTTTTTGAAAAATCTATACGAGGTTTTTTCCGAAAGAAATGAGCGAACAAATGCACGAAACATGATTTATATGTGCAAAAAAGGATTGTGGACAAAGATTTTAAAATGAATTCAAATTTTCGTTTGCATTTGACTAATTTATTACTTACTATCCTTCTTTCCGAAAAATCTATCCGAGTTTTTTTTAATGAAACGAGCATATATACGCACGAAACATGACTTTTAGTGGCACACAAAGATTGTGGAGAAATAATTTAAAATGAATACAAATTTTTGTTTACATTTGAATAATTTAGTATTTACTATCATTTTTTATGAAAAATCTATCCGAGTTTTTTTGAATGAATCGATCAAATAATCGAACGAAACATGAGTTTTAGGTGCAAACAAAGATTGTGGAGAAATATTTTAAATTGAATACAAATTTTGGTTTGCATTTGAATATTTTAGTATTTACTATCCTTCATTAAGAAAAACCTATCCGAGTTTTGTTTGAATGAAACGAGCGAAGTAACGCACGAAACTTGAGTTTTAGGTGCAAACAAAGATTGTGGACAAATATGTTAAAATTAATAAAAAATTTCGTTTGCATTTCAATAATTTAGTATTTACTATCATTCTTTTTGAAAAATCTATACGAGGTTTTTTCCGAAAGAAATGAGCGAACAAATGCACGAAACATGATTTATATGTGCAAAAAAGGATTGTGGACAAAGATTTTAAAATGAATTCAAATTTTCGTTTGCATTTGACTAATTTATTACTTACTATCCTTCTTTCCGAAAAAATCTATCCGTTTTTTTTTTAATGAAACGAGCATATATACGCACGAAACATGACTTTTAGTGGCACACAAAGATTGTGGAGAAATAATTTAAAATGAATACAAATTTTTGTTTACATTTGAATAATTTAGTATTTACTATCATTTTTTACGAAAAATCTATCCGAGTTTTTTTGAATGAATCGATCAAATAATCGCACGAAACATGAGTTTTAGGTGCAAACAAAGATTGTGGAGAAATATTTTAAATTGAATACAAATTTTGGTTTGCATTTGAATATTTTAGTATTTACTATCCTTCATTAAGAAAAACCTATCCGAGTTTTGTTTGAATGAAACGAGCGAAGTAACGCACGAAACTTGAGTTTTAGGTGCAAACAAAGATTGTGGACAAATATGTTAAAATTAATAAAAAATTTCGTTTGCATTTCAATAATTTAGTATTTACTATCATTCTTTTTGAAAAATCTATACGAGGTTTTTTCCGAAAGAAATGAGCGAACAAATGCACGGAACATGATTTATATGTGGAAAAAAGGATTGTGGACAAAGATTTTAAAATGAATTCAAATTTTCGTTTGCATTTGACTAATTTATTACTTACTAGCCTTCTTTCCGAAAAATCTATCCGAGTTTTTTTTTAATGAAACGAGCATATATACGCACGAAACATGACTTTTAGTGGCACACAAAGATTGTGGAGAAATAATTTAAAATGAATACAAATTTTTGTTTACATTTGAATAATTTAGTATTTACTATCATTTTTTACGAAAAATCTATCCGAGTTTTTTTTTGAATGAATCGATCAAATAATCGCACGAAACATGAGTTTTAGGTGCAAACAAAGATTGTGGAGAAATATTTTCAATTGAATACAAATTTTGGTTTGCATTTGAATATTTTAGTATTTACTATCCTTCATTAAGAAAAACCTATCCGAGTTTTGTTTGAATGAAACGAGCGAAGTAACGCACGAAACTTGAGTTTTAGGTGCAAACAAAGATTGTGGACAAATATGTTAAAATTAATAAAAAATTTCGTTTGCATTTCAATAATTTAGTATTTACTATCATTCTTTTTGAAAAATCTATACGAGGTTTTTTCCGAAAGAAATGAGCGAACAAATGCACGAAACATGATTTATATGTGCAAAAAAGGATTGTGGACAAAGATTTTAAAATGAATTCAAATTTTCGTTTGCATTTGACTAATTTATTACTTACTAGCCTTCTTTCCGAAAAATCTATCCGAGTTTCTTTTAATGAAACGAGCATATATACACACAAAACATGACTTTTCGTGGCACACAAAGATTGTGGAGAAATAATTTAATATGAATACAAATTTTTGTTTACATTTGAATAATTTAGTATTTACTATCATTTTTTACGAAAAATCTATCCGAGTTTTTTTGAATGAATCGATCAAATAATCCTACGAAAGATGAGTTTTAGGTGCAAACAAAGATTGTGGAGAAATATATTCAATTGAATACGAATTTTGGTTTGCATTTGAATATTTTAGTATTTACTATCGTTCATTAAAAAAAACCTATCTGAGTTTTGTTTGAATGAAACGAGCGAAGTAACGCACGAAACTTGAGTTTTAGGTGCAAACAAAGAATGTGGAAAAATATGTTAAAATTAATAAAAAATTTCGTTGGTATTTCAATAATTTAGTATTTACTATCATTCTTTTTGAAAAATCTATACGAGGTTTTTTCCGAAAGAAATGAGCGAACAAATGCACGAAACATGAGTTTATATGTGCAAACAAAGGATTGTGGAGCAAACATTTTAAAATTCAATTCAAATTTTCTTTTGCATTTGACTAATTTATTACTTACTATCCTTTCTTTCTCGAAAAATCTATCCGAGTTTTTTTTTAATGAAACGAGCATATATACGCACGAAACATGACTTTTAGTGGCACACAAAGATTGTGGAGAAATAATTTAAAATGAATACAAATTTTTGTTTACATTTGAATAATTTAGTATTTACTATCATTTTTTATGAAAAATCTATCCGAGTTTTTTTGAATGAATCGATCAAATAATCGCACGAAACATGAGTTTTAGGTGCAAACAAAGATTGTGGAGAAATATTTTAAATTGAATACAAATTTTGGTTTGCATTTGAATATTTTAGTATTTACTATCCTTCATTAAGAAAAACCTATCCGAGTTTTGTTTGAATGAAACGAGCGAAGTAACGCACGAAACTTGAGTTTTAGGTGCAAACAAAGATTGTGGACAAATATGTTAAAATTAATAAAAAATTTCGTTTGCATTTCAATAATTTAGTATTTACTATCATTCTTTTTGAAAAATCTATACGAGGTTTTTTCCGAAAGAAATGAGCGAACAAACGCACGAAACATGAGTTTTATGTGCAAACAAAGATTGTGGACAAAGATTTTAAAATGAAATCAAATTTTCGTTTGCATTTGACTAATTTATTACTTACTATCCCTTTCTTCGAAAAATCTATCCGAGTTTTTTTTTAATGAAACGAGCTATATATACGCACGAAACATGACTTTTAGTGGCACACAAAGATTGTGGAGAAATAATTTAAAATGAATACAAATTTTTGTTTACATTTGAATAATTTAGTATTTACTATCATTTTTTACGAAAAATCTATCCGTTTTTTTTTGAATGAATCGATCAAATAATCGCACGAAACATGAGTTTTAGGTGCAAACAAAGATTGTTGGAGAAATATTTTAAATTGAATACAAATTTTGGTTTGCATTTGAATATTTTAGTATTTACTATCCTTCATTAAGAAAAACCTATCCGAGTTTTGTTTGAATGAAAAACGAGCGAAGTAAAGTAACGCACGAAACTTGAGTTTTAGGTGCAAACAAAGATTGTGGACAAATATGTTAAAATTAATAAAAATTGTTAAAATTAATAAAAAATTTCGTTTGCATTTCAATAATTTAGTATTTACTATCATTCTTTTTGAAAAATCTATACGAGGTTTTTTCCGAAAGAAATAAATGCGAACAAATACATACACGAAACATGTTAGTTATGTGCAAAAAAGGATTGTGGACAAAAATTTTAAAATTCAAATTCAAATTTTCTTTTGCATTTGACTAATTTATTACTTACTATCCTTTCTTTCCGAAAAATCTATCCGAGTTTTTTTTTTTTCAATGAAACGAGCATATATACGCACGAAACATGACTTTTAGTGGCACACAAAGATTGTGGAGAAATAATTTAAAATGAATACAAATTTTTGTTTACATTTGAATAATTTAGTATTTACTATCATTTTTTACGAAAAATCTATCCGAGTTTTTTTGAATGAATCGATCAAATAATCGAACGAAACATGAGTTTTAGGTGCAAACAAAGATTGTGGAGAAATATTTTAAATTGAATACAAATTTTGGTTTGCATTTGATTTTGCATTTGAATATTTTAGTATTTACTATCCTTCAATAAGAAAAACCTATCCGAGTTTTGTTTGAATGAAACGAGCGAAGTTAACGCCTGAAACTTGAGTTTTAGGTGCAAACAAAGATTGTGGACAAATATGTTAAAATTAATAAAAAATTTCGTTTGCATTTCAATAATTTAGTATTTACTATCATTCTTTTTGAAAAATCTATACGAGGTTTTTTTCCGAAAGAAATGAGCGAACAAACTGCACGAAACATGAGTTTATATGTGCAAAAAAAGATTGTGGACGAACATTTTAAAATTGAATTCAAATTTTCGTTTGCATTTGACTAATTTATTACTTACTATCCTTTCTTTCCGAAAAATCTATCCGAGTTTTTTTTTAATGAAACGAGCTATATATACGCACGAAACATGACTTTTAGTGGCACACAAAGATTGTGGAGAAATAATTTAAAATGAATACAAATTTTTGTTTACATTTGAATAATTTAGTATTTACTATCATTTTTTACGAAAAATCTATCCGAGTTTTTTTTGAATGAATCGATCAAATAATCGAACGAAACATGAGTTTTAGGTGCAAACAAAGATTGTGGAGAAATATTTTAAATTGAATACAAATTTTGGTTTGCATTTGAATATTTTAGTATTTACTATCCTTCATTAAGAAAAACCTATCCGAGTTTTGTTTGAATGAAACGAGCGAAGTAACGCACGAAACTTGAGTTTTAGGTGCAAACAAAGATTGTGGACAAATATGTTAAAATTAATAAAAAATTTCGTTTGCATTTCAATAATTTAGTATTTACTATCATTCTTTTTGAAAAATCTATACGAGGTTTTTTCCGAAAGAAATGAGCGAACAAACGCACGAAACATGAGGTTTAGGTGGAGAAAAAGATTGTGGACAAACATTTTAAAATTCAAATCAAATTTTCTTTTGCATTTGACTAATTTATTACTTACTATACTATCCTTTTCGAAAAATCTATCCGAGTTTTTTTCAATGAAACGAGCATATATACGCACGAAACATGACTTTTAGTGGCACACAAAGATTGTGGAGAAATAATTTAAAATGAATACAATTTTTTGTTTACATTTGAATAATTTAGTATTTACTATCATTTTTTACGAAAAATCTATCCGAGTTTTTTTGAATGAATCGATCAAATAATCGCACGAAACATGAGTTTTAGGTGCAAACAAAGATTGTGGAGAAATATTTTAAATTGAATACAAATTTTGGTTTGCATTTGAATATTTTAGTATTTACTATCCTTCATTAAGAAAAACCTATCCGAGTTTTGTTTGAATGAAACGAGCGAAGTAACGCACGAAACTTGAGTTTTAGGTGCAAACAAAGATTGTGGACAAATATGTTAAAATTAATAAAAAATTTCGTTTGCATTTCAATAATTTAGTATTTACTATCATTTTTTTTGAAAAATCTATACGAGGTTTTTTCCGAAAGAAATGAGCGAACAAATGCACGAAACATGATTTATATGTGCAAAAAAAGATTGTGGACAAACATTTTAAAATGAATTCAAATTTTCTTTTGCATTTGACTAATTTATTACTTACTATCCTTTCTTTCCGAAAAATCTATGCGTTTTTTTTTTTTTTCAATGAAACGAGCATATATACGCACGAAACATGACTTTTAGTGGCACACAAAGATTGTGGAGAAATAATTTAAAATGAATACAAATTTTTGTTTACATTTGAATAATTTAGTATTTACTATCATTTTTTACGAAAAATCTATCCGAGTTTTTTTGAATGAATCGATCAAATAATCGCACGAAACATGAGTTTTAGGTGCAAACAAAGATTGTTGAGAAATATTTTAAATTGAATACAAATTTTGGTTTGCATTTGAATATTTTAGTATTTACTATCCTTCATTAAGAAAAACCTATCCGAGTTTTGTTTGAATGAAACGAGCGAAGTAACGCACGAAACTTGAGTTTTAGGTGCAAACAAAGATTGTGGACAAATATGTTAAAATTAATAAAAAATTTCGTTTGCATTTCAATAATTTAGTATTTACTATCATTCTTTTTGAAAAATCTATACGTGTTTTTTCCGAAAGAAATGAGCGAACAAATGCACGAAACATGAGTTTTATGTGCAAACAAAGGATTGTGGAGGAACATTTTAAATTCAAAACAAATTTTCTTTTGCATTTGACTAATTTATTACTTACTATCCTTTCTTTCCGAAAAATCTATCCGAGTTTTTTTTCAATGAAACGAGCATATATACGCACGAAACATGACTTTTAGTGGCACACAAAGATTGTGGAGAAATAATTTAAAATGAATAAAAATTTTTGTTTACATTTGAATAATTTAGTATTTACTATCATTTTTTACGAAAAATCTATCCGAGTTTTTTTGAATGAATCGATCAAATAATCACACGAAACATGAGTTTTAGGTGCAAACAAAGATTGTGGAGAAATATTTTAAATTGAATACAAATTTTGGTTTGCATTTGAATATTTTAGTATTTACTATCCTTCATTAAGAAAAACCTATCCGAGTTTTGTTTGAATGAAACGAGCGAAGTAACGCACGAAACTTGAGTTTTAGGTGCAAACAAAGATTGTGGACAAATATGTTAAAATTAATAAAAAATTTCGTTTGCATTTCAATAATTTAGTATTTACTATCATTCTTTTTGAAAAATCTATACGAGGTTTTTTTTCCGAAAGAAATGAGCGAACAAACAAATGCACGAAACATGAGGTTTATAGGTGGCAAAAAAAGATTGTGGACGGAACATTTTAAATTCAAAACAAATTTTCTTTTGCATTTGACTAATTTATTACTTACTATCCTTTATTTCCGAAAAATCTATCCCCGATTTTTTTTCAATGAAACGAGCATATATACGCACGAAACATGACTTTTAGTGGCACACAAAGATTGTGGAGAAATAATTTAAAATGAATACAAATTTTTGTTTACATTTGAATAATTTAGTATTTACTATCATCTTTTTCGAAAAATCTATCCGTGTTTTTTTGAATGAATCGATCAAATAATCGCACGAAACATGAGTTTTAGGTGCAAACAAAGATTGTGGAGAAATATTTTAAATTGAATACAAATTTTGGTTTGCATTTGAATATTTTAGTATTTACTATCCTTCATTAAGAAAAACCTATCCGAGTTTTGTTTGAATGAAACGAGCGAAGTAACGCACGAAACTTGAGTTTTAGGTGCAAACAAAGATTGTGGACAAATATGTTAAAATTAATAAAAAATTTCGTTTGCATTTCAATAATTTAGTATTTACTATCATTCTTTTTGAAAAATCTATACGAGGTTTTTTCCGAGAAAGAAATGAGCGAACAAAATGCACGAAACATGAGTTTATAGGTGGAAAAAAAGATTGTGGAGAAACATTTTAAATTCAAAACAAATTTTCTTTTGCATTTGACTAATTTATTACTTACTATCCTTCTTTTCGAAAAATCTATCAGAGTTTTTTTTCAATGAAACGAGCATATATACGCACGAAACATGACTTTTAGTGGCACACAAAGATTGTGGAGAAATAATTTAAAATGAATACATATTTTTGTTTACATTTGAATAATTTAGTATTTACTATCATTTTTTACGAAAAATCTATCCGAGTTTTTTTGAATGAATCGATCAAATAATCGCACGAAACATGAGTTTTAGGTGCAAACAAAGATTGTTGAGAAATATTTTAAATTGAATACAAATTTTGGTTTGCATTTGAATATTTTAGTATTTACTATCCTTCATTAAGAAAAACCTATCCGAGTTTTGTTTGAATGAAACGAGCGAAGTAACGCACGAAACTTGAGTTTTAGGTGCAAACAAAGATTGTGGACAAATATGTTAAAATTAATAAAAAATTTCGTTTGCATTTCAATAATTTAGTATTTACTATCATTCTTTTTGAAAAATCTATACGAGGTTTTTTCCGAAAGAAATGAGCGAACAAAATGCACGAAACATGAGTTTATAGGTGGAAAAAAAGATTGTGGAGGAACATTTTAAATTCAAAACAAATTTTCTTTTGCATTTGACTAATTTATTGCTTACTATCCTTTCTTTCCGAAAAATCTATCCGAGTTTTTTTTCAATGAAACGAGCATATATACGCACGAAACATGACTTTTAGTGGCACACAAAGATTGTGGAGAAATAATTTAAAATGAATACAAATTTTTGTTTACATTTGAATAATTTAGTATTTACTATCATTTTTTACGAAAAATCTATCCGAGTTTTTTTGAATGAATCGATCAAATAATCGCACGAAACATGAGTTTTAGGTGCAAACAAAGATTGTGGAGAAATATTTTAAATTGAATACAAATTTTGGTTTGCATTTGAATATTTTAGTATTTACTATCCTTCATTAAGAAAAACCTATCCGAGTTTTGTTTGAATGAAACGAGCGAAGTAACGCACGAAACTTGAGTTTTAGGTGCAAACAAAGATTGTGGACAAATATGTTAAAATTAATAAAAAATTTCGTTTGCATTTCAATAATTTAGTATTTACTATCATTCTTTTTGAAAAATCTATACGAGGTTTTTTCCGAAAGAAATGAGCGAACAAACGCACGAAACATGAGTTTATAGGTGGAAAAAAAGATTGTGGAGGAACATTTTAAAATTCAAAACAAATTTTCTTTTGCATTTGACTAATTTATTACTTACTATCCTTTCTTTCCGAAAAATCTATCCGTTTTTTTTTTCAATGAAACGAGCATATATACGCACGAAACATGACTTTTAGTGGCACACAAAGATTGTGGAGAAATAATTTAAAATGAATACAAATTTTTTGTTTACATTTGAATAATTTAGTATTTACTATCATTTTTTACGAAAAATCTATCCGAGTTTTTTTGAATGAATCGATCAAATAATCGCACGAAACATGAGTTTTAGGTGCAAACAAAGATTGTTGAGAAATATTTTAAATTGAATACAAATTTTGGTTTGCATTTGAATATTTTAGTATTTACTATCCTTCATTAAGAAAAACCTATCCGAGTTTTGTTTGAATGAAACGAGCGAAAGTAACGCACGAAACTTGAGTTTTAGGTGCAAACAAAGATTGTGGACAAATATGTTAAAATTAATAAAAAATTTCGTTTGCATTTCAATAATTTAGTATTTACTATCATTCTTTTTGAAAAATCTATACGAGGTTTTTTCCGAAAGAAATGAGCGAACAAACTCACGAAACATGAGGTTTAGGTGGAAACAAAGATTGTGGAGGAACATTTTAAATTCAAAACAAATTTTCTTTTGCATTTGACTAATTTATTACTTACTATCCTTTCTTTCCGAAAAATCTATCCGAGTTTTTTTAATGAAACGAGCATATATACGCACGAAACATGACTTTTAGTGGCACACAAAGATTGTGGAGAAATAATTTAAAATGAATACAATTTTTTTTTTACATTTGAATAATTTAGTATTTACTATCATTTTTTACGAAAAATCTATCATGTTTTTTTGAATGAATCGATCAAATAATCGCACGAAACATGAGTTTTAGGTGCAAACAAAGATTGTTGAGAAATATTTTAAATTGAATACAAATTTTGGTTTGCATTTGAATATTTTAGTATTTACTATCCTTCATTAAGAAAAACCTATCCGAGTTTTGTTTGAATGAAACGAGCGAAAAAACGCACGAAACTTGAGTTTTAGGTGCAAACAAAGATTGTGGACAAATATGTTAAAATTAATAAAAAATTTCGTTTGCATTTCAATAATTTAGTATTTACTATCATTCTTTTTGAAAAATCTATACGAGGTTTTTTTCCGAAAAAAATGAGCGAACAAACTCACGAAACATGAGGTTTAGGTGGAAACAAAGATTGTGGAGGAACATTTTCAATTCAAAACAAATTTTCTTTTGCATTTGACTAATTTATTGCTTACTATCTTTATTTCCGAAAAATCTACCTGAGTTTTTTTTCAATGAAACGAGCATATATACGCACGAAACATGACTTTTAGTGGCACACAAAGATTGTGGAGAAATAATTTAAAATGAATACAATTTTTTTTGTTTGCATTTGAATAATTTAGTATTTACTATCATTTTTTACGAAAAATCTATCCGAGTTTTTTTGAATGAATCGATCAAATAATCGCACGAAACATGAGTTTTAGGTGCAAACAAAGATTGTTGAGAAATATTTTAAATTGAATACAAATTTTGGTTTGCATTTGAATATTTTAGTATTTACTATCCTTCATTAAGAAAAACCTATCCGAGTTTTGTTTGAATGAAAAGGACCGAAGTAACGCACGAAACTTGAGTTTTAGGTGCAAACAAAGATTGTGGACAAATATGTTAAAATTAATAAAAAATTTCGTTTGCATTTCAATAATTTAGTATTTACTATCATTCTTTTTGAAAAATCTATACGAGGTTTTTTCCGAAAGAAATGAGCGAACAAACGCACGAAACATGAGTTTTAGGTGGAGACAAAGATTGTGGAGGAACATTTTAAATTCAAAACAAATTTTCTTTTGCATTTGACTAATTTATTGCTTACTATCCTTTCTTTCCGAAAAATCTATCCGTATTTTTTTTCAATGAAACGAGCATATATACGCACGAAACATGACTTTTAGTGGCACACAAAGATTGTGGAGAAATAATTTAAAATGAATACAATTTTTTTTTTACATTTGAATAATTTAGTATTTACTATCATTTTTTACGAAAAATCTATCCGAGTTTTTTTGAATGAATCGATCAAATAATCGCACGAAACATGAGTTTTAGGTGCAAACAAAGATTGTTGAGAAATATTTTAAATTGAATACAAATTTTGGTTTGCATTTGAATATTTTAGTATTTACTATCCTTCATTAAGAAAAACCTATCCGAGTTTTGTTTGAATGAAACGAGCGAAGTAACGCACGAAACTTGAGTTTTAGGTGCAAACAAAGATTGTGGACAAATATGTTAAAATTAAAAAAAAATTTCGTTTGCATTTCAATAATTTAGTATTTACTATCATTCTTTTTGAAAAATCTATACGAGTTTTTTTTCGAAAGAAATGAGCGAACAAACGCACGAAACATGAGGTTTAGGTGGAAACAAAGATTGTGGAGGAACATTTTAAATTCAAAACAAATTTTCTTTTGCATTTGACTAATTTATTGCTTACTATCCTTTCTTTCCGAAAAATCTATCCTGAGTTTTTTTTCAATGAAACGAGCATATATACGCACGAAACATGACTTTTAGTGGCACACAAAGATTGTGGAGAAATAATTTAAAATGAATACAAATTTTTTTTTACATTTGAATAATTTAGTATTTACTATCATTTTTTACGAAAAATCTATCCGAGTTTTTTTGAATGAATCGATCAAATAATCGCACGAAACATGAGTTTTAGGTGCAAACAAAGATTGTTGAGAAATATTTTAAATTGAATACAAATTTTGGTTTGCATTTGAATATTTTAGTATTTACTATCCTTCATTAAGAAAAACCTATCCGAGTTTTGTTTGAATGAAACGAGCGAAGTAACGCACGAAACTTGAGTTTTAGGTGCAAACAAAGATTGTGGACAAATATGTTAAAATTAAAAAAAAAATTTCGTTTGCATTTCAATAATTTAGTATTTACTATCATTCTTTTTGAAAAATCTATACGTGTTTTTTCCGAAAGAAATGAGCGAACAAACTCACGAAACATGAGTTTTAGGTGGAAAAAAAGATTGTGGAGGAACATTTTAAATTCAAAACAAATTTTCTTTTGCATTTGACTAATTTATTGCTTACTATCCTTTCTTTCCGAAAAATCTATCCGAGTTTTTTTTTCAATGAAACGAGCATATATACGCACGAAACATGACTTTTAGTGGCACACAAAGATTGTGGAGAAATAATTTAAAATGAATACAAATTTTTGTTTACATTTGAATAATTTAGTATTTACTATTATTTTTTACGAAAAATCTATGCGATTTTTTTTGAATGAATCGATCAAATAATCGCACGAAACATGAGTTTTAGGTGCAAACAAAGATTGTTGAGAAATATTTTAAATTGAATACAAATTTTGGTTTGCATTTGAATATTTTAGTATTTACTATCCTTCATTAAGAAAAACCTATCCGAGTTTTGTTTGAATGAAACGAGCGTAAAAGTAACGCACGAAACTTGAGTTTTAGGTGCAAACAAAGATTGTGGACAAATATGTTAAAATTAAAAAAAAATTTCGTTTGCATTTCAATAATTTAGTATTTACTATCATTCTTTTTGAAAAATCTATACGAGGGTTTTTTCCGAAAGAAATGAGCGAACAAACACACGAAACATGAGGTTTAGGTGGAAACAAAGATTGTGGAGGAACATTTTAAATTCAAAACAAATTTTCTTTTGCATTTGACTAATTTATTGCTTACTATCCTTTCTTTCCGAAAAATCTATCCGAGTTTTTTTTCAATGAAACGAGCGTATATACGCACGAAACATGACTTTTAGTGGCACACAAAGATTGTGGAGAAATAATTTAAAATGAATACAATTTTTTTTTTACATTTGAATAATTTAGTATTTACTATCATTT
Organism: Juncus inflexus; assembly: GCA_024447665.1. Classification (NCBI taxonomy): domain Eukaryota; kingdom Viridiplantae; phylum Streptophyta; class Magnoliopsida; order Poales; family Juncaceae; genus Juncus; species Juncus inflexus. The sequence continues at coordinate 12,022,381 of JAJHPC010000010.1, forward strand.
TTTTTACGAAAAATCTATTTTAGTTTTTTTGAATGAATCGATCAAATAATCGCACGAAACATGAGTTTTAGGTGCAAACAAAGATTGTTGAGAAATATTTTAAATTGAATACAAATTTTGGTTTGCATTTGAATATTTTAGTATTTACTATCCTTCATTAAGAAAAACCTATCCGAGTTTTGTTTGAATGAAACGAGCGAAGTAACGCACGAAACTTGAGTTTTAGGTGCAAACAAAGATTGTGGACAAATATGTTAAAATTAATAAAAAATTTCGTTTGCATTTCAATAATTTAGTATTTACTATCATTCTTTTTGAAAAATCTATACGAGTTTTTTTTCCGAAAGAAATGAGCGAACAAACTCACGAAACATGAGGTTTAGGTGGAAACAAAGATTGTGGAGGAACATTTTCAATTCAAAACAAATTTTCTTTTGCATTTGACTAATTTATTGCTTACTATCCTTTCTTTCCGAAAAATCTATCCGAGTTTTTTGTTTTTCAATGAAACGAGCGTATATACGCACGAAACATGACTTTTAGTGGCACACAAAGATTGTGGAGAAATAATTTAAAATGAATACAAATTTTTTTTTACATTTGAATAATTTAGTATTTACTATCATTTTTTACGAAAAATCTATGCGAGTTTTTTTTGAATGAATCGATCAAATAATCGCACGAAACATGAGTTTTAGGTGCAAACAAAGATTGTTGAGAAATATTTTAAATTGAATACAAATTTTGGTTTGCATTTGAATATTTTAGTATTTACTATCCTTCATTAAGAAAAACCTATCCGAGTTTTGTTTGAATGAAACGAGCGAAGTAACGCACGAAACTTGAGTTTTAGGTGCAAACAAAGATTGTGGACAAATATGTTAAAATTAATAAAAAATTTCGTTTGCATTTCAATAATTTAGTATTTACTATCATTCTTTTTGAAAAAATCTATACGAGGAGGTTTTTTCCGAAAGAGAAATGAGCGAACAAACTCACGAAACATGAGGTTTAGGTGGAAACAAAGATTGTGGAGGAACATTTTCAATTCAAAACAAATTTTCTTTTGCATTTGACTAATTTATTGCTTACTATCCTTTCTTTCCGAAAAATCTATCCGAGTTGTTTTTCAATGAAACGAGCATATATACGCACGAAACATGACTTTTAGTGGCACACAAAGATTGTGGAGAAATAATTTAAAATGAATACAATTTTTTTTTACATTTGAATAATTTAGTATTTACTATCATTTTTTACGAAAAATCTATGCGGGTTTTTTTGAATGAATCGATCAAATAATCGCACGAAACATGAGTTTTAGGTGCAAACAAAGATTGTTGAGAAATATTTTAAATTGAATACAAATTTTGGTTTGCATTTGAATATTTTAGTATTTACTATCCTTCATTAAGAAAAACCTATCCGAGTTTTGTTTGAATGAAACGAGCGAAGTAACGCACGAAACTTGAGTTTTAGGTGCAAACAAAGATTGTGGACAAATATGTTAAAATTAATAAAAAATTTCGTTTGCATTTCAATAATTTAGTATTTACTATCATTCTTTTTGAAAAATCTATACGAGGTTTTTTCCGAAAGAAATGAGCGAACAAACGCACGAAACATGAGGTTTAGGTGGAGAAAAAGATTGTGGAGGAACATTTTAAATTCAAAACAAATTTTCTTTTGCATTTGACTAATTTATTGCTTACTATCCTTTCTTTCCGAAAAATCTATCCGAGTTTTTTTAATCAATGAAACGAGCGTATATACGCACGAAACATGACTTTTAGTGGCACACAAAGATTGTGGAGAAATAATTTAAAATGAATACAAATTTTTTTTTACATTTGAATAATTTAGTATTTACTATCATTTTTTACGAAAAATCTATGCGATGCGTTTTTTTGAATGAATCGATCAAATAATCGCACGAAACATGAGTTTTAGGTGCAAACAAAGATTGTTGAGAAATATTTTAAATTGAATACAAATTTTGGTTTGCATTTGAATATTTTAGTATTTACTATCCTTCATTAAGAAAAACCTATCCGAGTTTTGTTTGAATGAAACGAGCGAAGTAACGCACGAAACTTGAGTTTTAGGTGCAAACAAAGATTGTGGACAAATATGTTAAAATTAATAAAAAATTTCGTTTGCATTTCAATAATTTAGTATGTACTATCATTCTTTTTGAAAAATCTATACGAGAGGTTTTTTCCGAAAGAAATGAGCGAACAAACTCACGAAACATGAGGTTTAGGTGGAAACAAAGATTGTGGAGGAACATTTTCAATTCAAAACAAATTTTCTTTTGCATTTGACTAATTTATTGCTTACTATCCTTTCTTTCCGAAAAATCTATCCGAGTTGTTTTTCAATGAAACGAGCGATATATACGCACGAAACATGACTTTTAGTGGCACACAAAGATTGTGGAGAAATAATTTAAAATGAATACAATTTTTTTTTTACATTTGAATAATTTAGTATTTACTATCATTTTTTACGAAAAATCTATGCGAGTTTTTTTGAATGAATCGATCAAATAATCGCACGAAACATGAGTTTTAGGTGCAAACAAAGATTGTTGAGAAATATTTTAAATTGAATACAAATTTTGGTTTGCATTTGAATATTTTAGTATTTACTATCCTTCATTAAGAAAAACCTATCCGAGTTTTGTTTGAATGAAACGAGCGAAGTAACGCACGAAACTTGAGTTTTAGGTGCAAACAAAGATTGTGGACAAATATGTTAAAATTAATAAAAAATTTCGTTTGCATTTCAATAATTTAGTATTTACTATCATTCTTTTTGTTTAATCTATACGAGGTTTTTTCCGAAAGAAATGAGCAAACAAACTCACGAAACATGAGGTTTAGGTGGAAACAAAGATTGTGGAGGAACATTTTAAATTCAAAACAAATTTTCTTTTGCATTTGACTAATTTATTGCTTACTATCCTTTCTTTCCGAAAAATCTATCCGAGGTTTTTTTCAATGAAACGAGCGTATATACGCACGAAACATGACTTTTAGTGGCACACAAAGATTGTGGAGAAATAATTTAAAATGAATACAAATTTTTTTTTACATTTGAATAATTTAGTATTTACTATCATTTTTTACGAAAAATCTATGCGAGTTTTTTTGAATGAATCGATCAAATAATCGCACGAAACATGAGTTTTAGGTGCAAACAAAGATTGTTGAGAAATATTTTAAATTGAATACAAATTTTGGTTTGCATTTGAATATTTTAGTATTTACTATCCTTCATTAAGAAAAACCTATCCGAGTTTTGTTTGAATGAAACGAGCGAAGTAACGCACGAAACTTGAGTTTTAGGTGCAAACAAAGATTGTGGACAAATATGTTAAAATTAATAAAAAATTTCGTTTGCATTTCAATAATTTAGTATTTACTATCATTCTTTTTGAAAAATCTATACGAGGTTTTTTCCGAAAGAAATGAGCGAACAAACTCACGAAACATGAGGTTTAGGTGGAAACAAAGATTGTGGAGGAACATTTTCAATTCAAAACAAATTTTCTTTTGCATTTGACTAATTTATTGCTTACTATCCTTTCTTTCCGAAAAATCTATCCGAGTTTTTTTTCAATGAAACGAGCGTATATACGCACGAAACATGACTTTTAGTGGCACACAAAGATTGTGGAGAAATAATTTAAAATGAATACAAATTTTTTTTTACATTTGAATAATTTAGTATTTACTATCATTTTTTACGAAAAATCTATCGAGTTTTTTTGAATGAATCGATCAAATAATCGCACGAAACATGAGTTTTAGGTGCAAACAAAGATTGTTGAGAAATATTTTAAATTGAATACAAATTTTGGTTTGCATTTGAATATTTTAGTATTTACTATCCTTCATTAAGAAAAACCTATCCGAGTTTTGTTTGAATGAAACGAGCGAAGTAACGCACGAAACTTGAGTTTTAGGTGCAAACAAAGATTGTGGACAAATATGTTAAAATTAAAAAAAAATTTCGTTTGCATTTCAATAATTTAGTATTTACTATCATTCTTTTTGAAAAATCTATACGAGAGGTTTTTTCCGAAAGAAATGAGCGAACAAACTCACGAAACATGAGCTTTAGGTGGAAACAAAGATTGTGGAGGAACATTTTCAATTTCAAAACAAATTTTCTTTTGCATTTGACTAATTTATTGCTTACTATCCTTTCTTTCCGAAAAATCTATCCGAGTTGTTTTTCAATGAAACGAGCGTATATACGCACGAAACATGACTTTTAGTGGCACACAAAAATTGTGGAGAAATAATTTAAAATGAATACAATTTTTTTTTTACATTTGAATAATTTAGTATTTACTATCATTTTTTACGAAAAATCTATGGTTTTTTTGAATGAATCGATCAAATAATCGCACGAAACATGAGTTTTAGGTGCAAACAAAGATTGTTGAGAAATATTTTAAATTGAATACAAATTTTGGTTTGCATTTGAATATTTTAGTATTTACTATCCTTCATTAAGAAAAACCTATCCGAGTTTTGTTTGAATGAAACGAGCGAAGTAACGCACGAAACTTGAGTTTTAGGTGCAAACAAAGATTGTGGACAAATATGTTAAAATTAATAAAAAATTTCGTTTGCATTTCAATAATTATTTATATACTATCATTCTTTTTGAAAAATCTATACGGGTTTTTTCCGAAAGAAATGAGCGAACAAACTCACGAAACATGAGGTTTAGGTGGAAACAAAGATTGTGGAGGAACATTTTAAATTCAAAACAAATTTTCTTTTGCATTTGACTAATTTATTGCTTACTATCCTTTCTTTCCGAAAAATCTATCCGAGTTTTTTTTTCAATGAAACGAGCGTATATACGCACGAAACATGACTTTTAGTGGCACACAAAGATTGTGGAGAAATAATTTAAAATGAATACAATTTTTTTTTTACATTTGAATAATTTAGTATTTACTATCATTTTTTACGAAAAATCTATGCGATTTTTTTTGAATGAATCGATCAAATAATCGCACGAAACATGAGTTTTAGGTGCAAACAAAGATTGTTGAGAAATATTTTAAATTGAATACAAATTTTGGTTTGCATTTGAATATTTTAGTATTTACTATCCTTCATTAAGAAAAACCTATCCGAGTTTTGTTTGAATGAAACGAGCGAAGTAACGCACGAAACTTGAGTTTTAGGTGCAAACAAAGATTGTGGACAAATATGTTAAAATTAATAAAAAATTTCGTTTGCATTTCAATAATTTAGTATATACTATCATTCTTTTTGAAAAATCTATACGAGGTTTTTTTCCGAAAGAAATGAGCGAACAAACTCACGAAACATGAGGTTTAGGTGGAAACAAAGATTGTGGAGGAACATTTTAAATTCAAAACAAATTTTCTTTTGCATTTGACTAATTTATTGCTTACTATCCTTTCTTTCCGAAAAATCTATCCGAGTTGTTTTTCAATGAAACGAGCGTATATACGCACGAAACATGACTTTTAGTGGCACACAAAGATTGTGGAGAAATAATTTAAAATGAATACAAATTTTTTTTTACATTTGAATAATTTAGTATTTACTATCATTTTTTACGAAAAATCTATGCGAGTTTTTTTGAATGAATCGATCAAATAATCGCACGAAACATGAGTTTTAGGTGCAAACAAAGATTGTTGAGAAATATTTTAAATTGAATACAAATTTTGGTTTGCATTTGAATATTTTAGTATTTACTATCCTTCATTAAGAAAAACCTATCCGAGTTTTGTTTGAATGAAACGAGCGAAAGTAACGCACGAAACTTGAGTTTTAGGTGCAAACAAAGATTGTGGACAAATATGTTAAAATTAATAAAAAATTTCGTTTGCATTTCAATAATTTAGTATATACTATCATTCTTTTTGAAAAATCTATACGGGGTTTTTTCCGAAAGAAATGAAAGCGAACAAACTCACGAAACATGAGGTTTAGGTGGAAACAAAGATTGTGGAGGAACATTTTCAATTCAAAACAAATTTTCTTTTGCATTTGACTAATTTATTGCTTACTATCCTTTCTTTCCGAAAAATCTATCCGAGTTTTTTTTCAATGAAACGAGCGTATATACGCACGAAACATGACTTTTAGTGGCACACAAAGATTGTGGAGAAATAATTTAAAATGAATACAATTTTTTTTTTTACATTTGAATAATTTAGTATTTACTATCATTTTTTACGAAAAATCTATGCGAGTTTTTTTGAATGAATCGATCAAATAATCGCACGAAACATGAGTTTTAGGTGCAAACAAAGATTGTTGAGAAATATTTTAAATTGAATACAAATTTTGGTTTGCATTTGAATATTTTAGTATTTACTATCCTTCATTAAGAAAAACCTATCCGAGTTTTGTTTGAATGAAACGAGCGAAGTAACGCACGAAACTTGAGTTTTAGGTGCAAACAAAGATTGTGGACAAATATGTTAAAATTAATAAAAAATTTCGTTTGCATTTCAATAATTTAGTATATACTATCATTCTTTTTGAAAAATCTATACGAGGTTTTTTCCGAAAGAAATGAGCGAACAAACTCACGAAACATGAGGTTTAGGTGGAAACAAAGATTGTGGAGGAACATTTTCAATTCAAAACAAATTTTCTTTTGCATTTGACTAATTTATTGCTTACTATCCTTTCTTTCCGAAAAATCTATCCGAGTTTTTTTTTCAATGAAACGAGCGTATATACGCACGAAACATGACTTTTAGTGGCACACAAAGATTGTGGAGAAATAATTTAAAATGAATACAATTTTTTTTTTACATTTGAATAATTTAGTATTTACTATCATTTTTTACGAAAAATCTATGCGTGTTTTTTTGAATGAATCGATCAAATAATCGCACGAAACATGAGTTTTAGGTGCAAACAAAGATTGTTGAGAAATATTTTAAATTGAATACAAATTTTGGTTTGCATTTGAATATTTTAGTATTTACTATCCTTCTTGGAATGAAACGAGCGAAGTAACGCACGAAACTTGAGTTTTAGGTGCAAACAAAGATTGTGGACAAATATGTTAAAATTAATAAAAAATTTCGTTTGCATTTCAATAATTTGTATTATATTATCATTTTTTTGAAAAATCTATACGAGGTTTTTCGAAGAATTTTTTTTTCTTTTTGAAAATATTATACGAGGTTTTTCCGAAAGGAATGAGCGAACACATGACAAACATGAGGCTTTAAATGGGTTTAGGTGGCAAACAAAGATTGTGGAGGAACATTTTCAATTCAAAACAAATTTTCTTTTGCATTTGACTAATTTATTGCTTACTATCCTTTCTTTCCGAAAAATCTATCCGAGTTTTTTTTCAATGAAACGCCAGCGTATATACGCACGAAACGTGACTTTTAGTGGCAAACAAAGATTGTGGAGAAATATTTTAAAATGAATACAAATTTTTGTTTGCATTTGAATAATTTAGTATTTACTATCATTTTTTACGAAAAATCTATTCCAAGTTTTTTTGAATGAATCGATCAATTAATCGAACGAAACAAGAGTTTTAGGTGCAAACAAAGATCGTTGAGAAATATTTTAAATTGAATACAAATTTTGGTTTGCATTTGAATATTTTAGTATTTACTATCCTTCATTAAGAAAAACCTATCCGAGGTTTTGTTTGAATGAAACGACGAAGTAACGCACGAAACTTGAGTTTTAGGTGCAAACAAAGATTGTGGACAAATATGTTAAAATTAATAAAAAATTTCGTTTGCATTTCAATAATTTAGTATATACTATCTATCATTTTTTTGAAAAATCTATACGAGTTTTTTTTCCGAAAGAAATGAGCAAACAAACTCACGAAACATGAGGTTTGTGAACAAAGTTGTGGAAACAAAGATTGTGGAGGAACATTTTCAATTCAAAACAAATTTTTTTTTGCATTTGACTAATTTATTGCTTACTATCCTTTCTTTCCGAAAAATCTATCCGAGTTTTTTTTCAATGAAACGAGCGTATATACGCACGAAACATGACTTTTAGTGGCACACAAAGATTGTGGAGAAATAATTTAAAATGAATACAATTTTTTTTTTACATTTGAATAATTTAGTATTTACTATCATTTTTTACGAAAAATCTATGCCCGGTTTTTTTGAATGAATCGATCAAATAATCGCACGAAACATGAGTTTTAGGTGCAAACAAAGATTGTTGAGAAATATTTTAAATTGAATACAAATTTTGGTTTGCATTTGAATATTTTAGTATTTACTATCCTTCATTAAGAAAAACCTATCCGAGTTTTGTTTGAATGAAACGAGCGAAGTAACGCACGAAACTTGAGTTTTAGGTGCAAACAAAGATTGTGGACAAATATGTTAAAATTAATAAAAAATTTCGTTTGCATTTCAATAATTTAGTATATACTATCATTCTTTTTGAAAAATCTATACGAGGTTTTTTCGGAAAGAAATGAGCAAACAAACTCACGAAACATGAGGTTTAGGTGGAAACAAAGATTGTGGAGGAACATTTTCAATTCAATTCAAAACAAATTTTCTTTTGCATTTGACTAATTTATTGCTTACTATCCTTTCTTTTTCCAAAAAATCTATCCGAGTTGTTTTTCAATGAAACGAGCGTATATACGCACGAAACATGACTTTTAGTGGCACACAAAGATTGTGGAGAAATAATTTAAAATGAATACAATTTTTTTTTTACATTTGAATAATTTAGTATTTACTATCATTTTTTACGAAAAATCTATTCCGAGTTTTTTTGAATGAATCGATCAAATAATCGCACGAAACATGAGTTTTAGGTGCAAACAAAGATTGTTGAGAAATATTTTAAATTGAATACAAATTTTGGTTTGCATTTGAATATTTTTAGTATTTACTATCCTTCATTAAGAAAAACCTATCCGAGTTTTGTTTGAATGAAACGAGCGAAGTAACGCACGAAACTTGAGTTTTAGGTGCAAACAAAGATTGTGGACAAATATGTTAAAATTAATAAAAAATTTCGTTTGCATTTCAATAATTTAGTATATACTATCATTCTTTTTGAAAAATCTATACGAGGTTTTTTCCGAAAGAAATGAGCGAACAAACTCACGAAACATGAGGTTTAGGTGGAAACAAAGATTGTGGAGGAACATTTTCAATTCAAAACAAATTTTCTTTTGCATTTGACTAATTTATTGCTTACTATCCTTTCTTTCCGAAAAATCTATCCGAGTTTTTTTTCAATGAAACGGCGTATATACGCACGAAACATGACTTTTAGTGGCACACAAAGATTGTGGAGAAATAATTTAAAATGAATACAATTTTTTTTTTACATTTGAATAATTTAGTATTTACTATCATTTTTTACGAAAAATCTATGCGAGTTTTTTTGAATGAATCGATCAAATAATCGCACGAAACATGAGTTTTAGGTGCAAACAAAGATTGTTGAGAAATATTTTAAATTGAATACAAATTTTGGTTTGCATTTGAATATTTTAGTATTTACTATCCTTCATTAAGAAAAACCTATCCGAGTTTTGTTTGAATGAAACGAGCGAAGTAACGCACGAAACTTGAGTTTTAGGTGCAAACAAAGATTGTGGACAAATATGTTAAAATTAATAAAAAATTTCGTTTGCATTTCAATAATTTAGTATTTACTATCATTCTTTTTGAAAAATCTATACGAGGTTTTTTCCGAAAGAAATGAGCAAACAAACTCACGAAACATGAGGTTTAGGTGGAAACAAAGATTGTGGAGGAACATTTTCAATTCAAATTCAAAACAAATTTTCTTTTGCATTTGACTAATTTATTGCTTACTATCCTTTCTTTCCGAAAAATCTATCCGAGTTTTTTTTCAATGAAACGAGCGTATATACGCACGAAACATGACTTTTAGTGGCACACAAAGATTGTGGAGAAATAATTTAAAATGAATATAAAATTTTTTTTTTACATTTGAATAATTTAGTATTTACTATCATTTTTTACGAAAAATCTATGCGAGTTTTTTTGAATGAATCGATCAAATAATCGCACGAAACATGAGTTTTAGGTGCAAACAAAGATTGTTGAGAAATATTTTAAATTGAATACAAATTTTGGTTTGCATTTGAATATTTTAGTATTTACTATCCTTCATTAAGAAAAACCTATCCGAGTTTTGTTTGAATGAAACGAGCGAGTGTAACGCACGAAACTTGAGTTTTAGGTCCAAAGAAAGATTGTGGACAAATATGTTAAAATTAAAAAAAAATTTCGTTTGCATTTCAATAATTTAGTATATACTATCATTCTTTTTGAAAAATCTATACGAGGTTTTTTTCCGAAAGAAATGAGCAAACAAACTCACGAAACATGAGGTTTAGGTGGAAACAAAGATTGTGGAGGAACATTTTCAATTCAAAACAAATTTTCTTTTGCATTTGACTAATTTATTGCTTACTATCCTTTCTTTCCGAAAAATCTATCCGAGTTTTTTTTCAATGAAACGAGCGTATATACGCACGAAACATGACTTTTAGTGGCACACAAAGATTGTGGAGAAATAATTTAAAATGAATACAATTTTTTTTTTACATTTGAATAATTTAGTATTTACTATCATTTTTTACGAAAAATCTATGCGAGTTTTTTTTGAATGAATCGATCAAATAATCGCACGAAACATGAGTTTTAGGTGCAAACAAAGATTGTTGAGAAATATTTTAAATTGAATACAAATTTTGGTTTGCATTTGAATATTTTAGTATTTACTATCCTTCATTAAGAAAAACCTATCCGAGTTTTGTTTGAATGAAACGAGCTGAAGTAACGCACGAAACTTGAGTTTTAGGTGCAAACAAAGATTGTGGACAAATATGTTAAAATTAATAAAAAATTTCGTTTGCATTTCAATAATTTAGTATTTACTATCATTCTTTTTGAAAAATCTATACGTGTTTTTTCCGAAAGAAATGAGCAAACAAACTCACGAAACATGAGGTTTAGGTGGAAACAAAGATTGTGGAGGAACATTTTCAATTCAAAACAAATTTTCTTTTGCATTTGACTAATTTATTGCTTACTATCCTTTCTTTCCGAAAAATCTATCCGAGTTGTTTTTCAATGAAACGAGCGTATATACGCACGAAACATGACTTTTAGTGGCACACAAAGATTGTGGAGAAATAATTTAAAATGAATACAAATTTTTTTTTACATTTGAATAATTTAGTATTTACTATCATTTTTTACGAAAAATCTATGCGAGTTTTTTTGAATGAATCGATCAAATAATCGCACGAAACATGAGTTTTAGGTGCAAACAAAGATTGTTGAGAAATATTTTAAATTGAATACAAATTTTGGTTTGCATTTGAATATTTTAGTATTTACTATCCTTCATTAAGAAAAACCTATCCGAGTTTTGTTTGAATGAAACGAGCGAAGTAACGCACGAAACTTGAGTTTTAGGTGCAAACAAAGATTGTGGACAAATATGTTAAAATTAATAAAAAATTTCGTTTGCATTTCAATAATTTAGTATTTACTATCATTCTTTTTGAAAAATCTATACGAGGTTTTTTCCAGAAGAAATGAGCAAACAAACGCACGAAACATGAGGTTTAGGTGGAAACAAAGATTGTGGATGAACATTTTAAATTCAAAACAAATTTTCTTTTGCATTTGACTAATTTATTGCTTACTATCCTTTCTTTCCGAAAAAATCTACCCGAGGTTTTTTTCAATGAAACGAGCGTATATACGCACGAAACATGACTTTTAGTGGCACACAAAGATTGTGGAGAAATAATTTAAAATGAATAAAATTTTTTTTTTACATTTGAATAATTTAGTATTTACTATCATTTTTTACAAAAAATCTATGCCTTTTTTTTAATGAATCGATCAAATAATCGCACGAAACATGAGTTTTAGGTGCAAACAAAGATTGTTGAGAAATATTTTAAATTGAATACAAATTTTGGTTTGCATTTGAATATTTTAGTATTTACTATCCTTCATTAAGAAAAACCTATCCGAGTTTTGTTTGAATGAAACGAGCGAAGTAACGCACGAAACTTGAGTTTTAGGTGCAAACAAAGATTGTGGACAAATATGTTAAAATTAATAAAAAATTTCGTTTGCATTTCAATAATTTAGTATTTACTATCATTCTTTTTGAAAAATCTATACGAGGTTTTTTCCGAAAGAAATGAGCAAACAAACGCACGAAACATGAGGTTTAGGTGGAAACAAAGATTGTGGAGGAACATTTTAAATTCAAAACAAATTTTCTTTTGCATTTGACTAATTTATTGCTTACTATCCTTTCTTTCCGAAAAATCTATCCGAGTTTTTTTTCAATGAAACGAGCGTATATACGCACGAAACATGACTTTTAGTGGCACACAAAGATTGTGGAGAAATAATTTAAAATGAATAAAAATTTTTTTTTACATTTGAATAATTTAGTATTTACTATCATTTTTTACGAAAAATCTATGCGAGTTTTTTTGAATGAATCGATCAAATAATCGCACGAAACATGAGTTTTAGGTGCAAACAAAGATTGTTGAGAAATATTTTAAATTGAATACAAATTTTGGTTTGCATTTGAATATTTTAGTATTTACTATCCTTCATTAAGAAAAACCTATCCGAGTTTTGTTTGAATGAAACAAGCGAAGTAACGCACGAAACTTGAGTTTTAGGTGCAAACAAAGATTGTGGACAAATATGTTAAAATTAATAAAAAATTTCGTTTGCATTTCAATAATTTAGTATTTACTATCATTCTTTTTGAAAAATCTATACGAGGTTTTTTTCCGAAAGAAATGAGCAAACAAACTCACGAAACATGAGGTTTAGGTGGAAACAAAGATTGTGGAGGAACATTTTAAATTCAAAACAAATTTTCTTTTGCATTTGACTAATTTATTGCTTACTATCCTTTCTTTCCGAAAAATCTATCCGAGTTTTTTTTCAATGAAACGAGCGTATATACGCACGAAACATGACTTTTAGTGGCACACAAAGATTGTGGAGAAATAATTTAAAATGAATACAATTTTTTGTTTACATTTGAATAATTTAGTATTTACTATCATTTTTTACG
>JAJHPC010000010.1:12035816-12051970 GCA_024447665.1 Juncus inflexus
GTATTCAATTTAAAATATTTCTCCACGATCTTTGTTTACCCCTAAAACTCATGTTTCTTGCGTTTGTTCGCTGGTTTCATGCTAAAAAACTCAGCAAGATTTTTCGTAAAGAATGATAGTAAATACTAAATTATTCAAATGCAAACCAAAGTTTGTATTCATTTTAAAATATTTCTCCACAATCCTTGTTTGCCCCTGAAACTCATGTTTCGTGCGTTTGTACGCTCGTTACATGAGAAAAAAACTCGGCTAGATTTTTCGTAAAAAATGATGGTGAATACTAAATTATTCAAATACAAACCAAAATTTGTATTCATTTTAAGATATATCTTCACAATATTTGTTTGCCACTAAAACTCATGTTTCGTCCGTTTGATTTGCTCGTTTCATTCAAAAAAAAGACTCGGCTAGATTTTTCGTAAAGAATGCTAGTAAATTCTAAATTATTTAAATGCAAACCAAAATTTGTATTCATTTAAAAATATTTCTCCACAATCTTTGTTTGCCCCTCAAACTAATGTAACGTGCGTTTGTTCGCTCGTTTCATTAAAAAAGAATCAGATAGATTTTTCGAAAAGAATGATAGTAAATACTAAATTATTCAAATACAAACCAAAATTTGTATTCATTTTAAGATATTTCTCCACAATCTTTGTTTGCCCCTAAAACTCATGTTTCTTGCGTTTGTTCGCTCGTTTCATGCTACAAAACCTCGGCTAGATTTTTCAAAAAGAATACTAGTAAATACTAAATTATTTAAAAGCAAACCAAAATTTGTATTCATTTTAATATATTTCTCCACGATCTTTGTTTGCCCCTAAAACTCATGTTTCTTGCGTTTGTTCGCTCGTTTCATGCTAAAAAACTCAAGATAGATTTTTCGTAAAGAATGATAGTAAATACTAAATTATTCAAATGCAAACCAAAGTTTGTATTCATTTTAAAATATTTCTCCACAATCTTTGTTTGCCCCTAAAACTCATGTTTCGTGCGTTTGTTTGCTCGTTTCATGCAAAAAAAAAACTCGGCTAGATTTTTCGTAAAAAATGATGGTGAATACTAAATTATTCAAATGAAAAAACAAAAATTATGGTATTCATTTTAAAATATTTCTCCACAATATTTGTTTGCCACTAAAACTCATGTTTCGTGCGTTTGATACGCTCGTTTCATTGAAAAAGAACTCGGCTAGATTTTTCGTAAAGAAAGGATAGTAAATACTAAATTATTTAAATGCAAACCAAAATTTGTATTCATTTTAAAATATTTCTCCACAATCTTTGTTTGGCCCCTAAAACTAATGTTTCGTGCGTTTGTTCGCTCGTTTCATTAAAAAACCTCGTATAGATTTTTCAAAAAGAATGATAGTAAATACTAAATTATTCAAATACAAACCAAAATTTGTATTCATTTTAAGATATTTCTCCACAATCTTTGTTTGCCCCTAAAACTCATGTTTCGTGCGTTTGTTCGCTCGTTTCATGCAAAAAAACTCGGCTAGATTTTTCGTAAAGAATGATAGTAAATACTAAATTATTAAAATGCAAACCAAAATTTGTATTCAATTTAAAATATTTCTCCACGATCTTTGTTTGCCCCTAAAACTCATGTTTCTTGCGTTTGTTTGCTCGTTTCATGCTAAAAAAAAAACGCATAGATTTTTCGTAAAAAATGATAGTAAATACTAAATTATTCAAATGCAAACCAAAATTTGTATTCATTTTAAAATATTTCTCCACAATCCTTGTTTGCCCCTAAAACTCATGTTTCGTTCGTTTGTACGCTCGTTTCATGAAAAAAAACTCGGCTAGATTTTTCGTAAAAAATGATGGTGAATACTAAATTATTCAAATACAAACCAAAATTTGTATTCATTTTAAGATATTTCTCCACAATATTTGTTTGCCACCTAAAACTCATGTTTCGTGCGTTTGTTCGCTCGTTTCATTAAAAAAAACCTCGGATAGATTTTTCAAAAAGAATGATAGTAAATACTAAATTATTTAAATGCAAACCAAAATTTGTATTCATTTTAAAATATTTCTCCACAATCTTTGTTTGCCCCTAAAACTCAATGTTACGTGCGTTTGTTCGCTCGTTTCATTCAAAAAAAACTCGGATAGATTTTTCGAAAAGAATGATAGTAAATACTAAATTATTCAAATACAAACCAAAATTTGTATTCATTTTAAGATATTTCTCCACAATCTTTGTTTACCCCTAAAACTCATGTTTCTTGCGTTTGTTCGCTCGTTTCATGCTAAAAAATCGGCTAAATTTTTTCGTAAAGAATGACTAGTAAATACGAAATTATTTAAAAGCAAACCAAAATTTGTATTCAATTTAAAATATTTCTCCACAATCTTTGTTTGTCCCTAAAAACTCATGTTTCGTGGTTTGTTTGTTCGATTTCATGCAAAAAAAAACTCGGATAGATTTTTCGTAAAAAAATGATAGTAAATACTAAATTATTCAAATGCAAACCAAAATTTGTATTCATTTTAAAATATTTCTCCACAATCTTTGTTTGCCACTAAAAACTCATGTTTCGTGCGTGATTTAATTATTCATACGTTTCATTGAAAAAAACTCTCAGCATGATAGATTTTTCATTAAAAAGATAGATTTTTCGTAAAGAATGATAGTAAATACTAAATTATTCAAATGCAAACCAAAATTTGTATTCATTTTAAAATATTTCTCCACAATCTTTGTTTGCCCCTAAAACTCATGTTTCGTGCGTTTGTTCGCTCGTTTCATTGAAAAAAAACTCGGCTAGATTTTTCGTAAAAGAATGATAGTAAATACTAAATTATTTAAATGCAAACCAAAATTTGTATTCATTTTAAAATATTTCTCCACAATCTTTGTTTGCCCTAAAAACCAATGTTTCGTGCGTTTGTTCGCTCGTTTCATTAAAAAAAATCGATTAGATTTTTCAAAAAAGAATGATAGTAAATACTAAATTATTCAAATGCAAACCAAAATTTGTATTCATTTTAAAATATTTCTCCACAATCTTTGTTTGCACCTAAAACTCATGTTTCGTGCGTTTGTTCGCTCGTTTCATTCAAAAAAAAACTCGGATAGATTTTTCTTAAAGAAGGATAGTAAATACTAAATTATTCAAATGCAAACCAAAATTTGTATTCAATTTAAAATATTTCTCCAACAATCTTTGTTTGCACCTAAAACTCATGTTTCGTGCGATTATTTGATCGGTTTCATTCAAAAAAAAAAACTCGCATAGATTTTTCGTAAAAAGATAGATAGTAAATACTAAATTATTCAAATGTAAAAAAAAAATTGTTATTCATTTTAAATTATTTCTCCACAATCTTTGTGTGCCACTAAAAGTCATGTTTCGTGCGTATATACGCTCGTTTCATTGAAAAAAAACTCGGATAGATTTTTCGGAAAGAAAGGATAGTAAGCAATAAATTAGTCAAATGCAAAAGAAAATTTGTTTTGAATTGAAAATGTTCCTCCACAATCTTTGTTTCCACCAAAACCTCATGTTTCGTGAGTTTGTTCGCTCATTTCTTTCGGAAAAAAACCTCGTATAGATTTTTCAAAAAGAATGATAGTATATACTAAATTATTGAAATGCAAACGAAATTTTTTATTAATTTTAACATATTTGTCCACAATCTTTGTTTGCACCTAAAACTCAAGTTTCGTGCGTTACTTCGCTCGTTTCATTCAAACAAAACTCGGATAGGTTTTTCTTAATGAAGGATAGTAAATACTAAAATATTCAAATGCAAACCAAAATTTGTATTCAATTTAAAATATTTCTCAACAATCTTTGTTTGCACCTAAAACTCATGTTTCGTGCGATTATTTGATCGATTCATTCAAAAAAACTCGCATAGATTTTTCGTAAAAAATGATAGTAAATACTAAATTATTCAAATGTAAAAAAAAAAAAATGTATTCATTTTAAATTATTTCTCCACAATCTTTGTGTGCCACTAAAAGTCATGTTTCGTGCGTATATACGCTCGTTTCATTGAAAAAAAACTCGGATAGATTTTTCGGAAAGAAAGGATAGTAAGCAATAAATTAGTCAAATGCAAAAGAAAATTTGTTTTGAATTGAAAATGTTCCTCCACAATCTTTGTTTCCACCTAAACCTCATGTTTCGTGAGTTTGTTCGCTCATTTCTTTCGGAAAAAAACTCGTATAGATTTTTCAAAAAGAATGATAGTATATACTAAATTATTGAAATGCAAACGAAATTTTTTATTAATTTTAACATATTTGTCCACAATCTTTGTTTGCACCTAAAACTCAAGTTTCGTGCGTTACTTCGCTCGTTTCATTCAAACAAAACTCGGATAGGTTTTTCTTAATGAAGGATAGTAAATACTAAAATATTCAAATGCAAACCAAAATTTGTATTCAATTTAAAATATTTCTCAACAATCTTTGTTTGCACCTAAAACTCATGTTTCGTGCGATTATTTGATCGATTCATTCAAAAAAACTCGCATAGATTTTTCGTAAAAAATGATAGTAAATACTAAATTATTCAAATGTAAAAAAAAAAATGTATTTATTTTAAATTATTTCTCCACAATCTTTGTGTGCCACTAAAAGTCATGTTTCGTGCGTATATACGCTCGTTTCATTGAAAAACAACTCGGATAGATTTTTCGGAAAGAAAGGATAGTAAACAATAAATTAGTCAAATGCAAAAGAAAATTTGTTTTGAATTGAAAATGTTCCTCCACAATCTTTGTTTCCACCTAAACCTCATGTTTCGTGAGTTTGTTCGCTCATTTCTTTCGGAAAAAACCTCGTATAGATTTTTCAAAAAGAATGATAGTATATACTAAATTATTGAAATGCAAACGAAATTTTTTATTAATTTTAACATATTTGTCCACAATCTTTGTTTGCACCTAAAACTCAAGTTTCGTGCGTTACTTCGCTCGTTTCATTCAAACAAAACTCGGATAGGTTTTTCTTAATGAAGGATAGTAAATACTAAAATATTCAAATGCAAACCAAAATTTGTATTCAATTTAAAATATTTCTCAACAATCTTTGTTTGCACCTAAAACTCATGTTTCGTGCGATTATTTGATCGATTCATTCAAAAAAACTCGCATAGATTTTTCGTAAAAAATGATAGTAAATACTAAATTATTCAAATGTAAAAAAAAAATTGTATTCATTTTAAATTATTTCTCCACAATCTTTGTGTGCCACTAAAAGTCATGTTTCGTGCGTATATAAACCCTAAAAGTCATGTTTCGTGCGTATATACGCTCGTTTCATTGAAAAAAAACTCGGATAGATTTTTCGGAAAGAAAGGATAGTAAGCAATAAATTAGTCAAATGCAAAAGAAAATTTGTTTTGAATTGAAAATGTTCCTCCACAATCTTTGTTTCCACCTAAACCTCATGTTTCGTGAGTTTGTTCGCTCATTTCTTTCGGAAAAAACCTCGTATAGATTTTTCAAAAAGAATGATAGTATATACTAAATTATTGAAATGCAAACGAAATTTTTTATTAATTTTAACATATTTGTCCACAATCTTTGTTTGCACCTAAAACTCAAGTTTCGTGCGTTACTTCGCTCGTTTCATTCAAACAAAACTCGGATAGGTTTTTCTTAATGAAGGATAGTAAATACTAAAATATTCAAATGCAAACCAAAATTTGTATTCAATTTAAAATATTTCTCAACAATCTTTGTTTGCACCTAAAACTCATGTTTCGTGCGATTATTTGATCGATTCATTCAAAAAAACTCGCATAGATTTTTCGTAAAAAATGATAGTAAATACTAAATTATTCAAATGTAAAAAAAAAATTGTATTCATTTTAAATTATTTCTCCACAATCTTTGTGTGCCACTAAAAGTCATGTTTCGTGCGTATATACGCTCGTTTCATTGAAAAACAACTCGGATAGATTTTTTCGAAAAAGGAAAGGATAGTAAGCAATAAATTAGTCAAATGCAAAAGAAAATTTGTTTTGAATTGAAAATGTTCCTCCACAATCTTTGTTTCCACCTAAACCTCATGTTTCGTGAGTTTGTTCGCTCATTTCTTTCGGAAAAAACCTCGTATAGATTTTTCAAAAAGAATGATAGTATATACTAAATTATTGAAATGCAAACGAAATTTTTTATTAATTTTAACATATTTGTCCACAATCTTTGTTTGCACCTAAAACTCAAGTTTCGTGCGTTACTTCGCTCGTTTCATTCAAACAAAACTCGGATAGGTTTTTCTTAATGAAGGATAGTAAATACTAAAATATTCAAATGCAAACCAAAATTTGTATTCAATTTAAAATATTTCTCAACAATCTTTGTTTGCACCTAAAACTCATGTTTCGTGCGATTATTTGATCGATTCATTCAAAAAAACTCGCATAGATTTTTCAAGTAAAAAAAATGAAAAATTAAACACTAAATTATTCAAATGTAAAAAAAAAATTTGTATTCATTTTAAATTATTTCTCCACAATCTTTGTGTGCCACTAAAAGTCATGTTTCGTGCGTATATACGCTCGTTTCATTGAAAAACAACTCGGATAGATTTTTCGGAAAGAAAGGATAGTAAGCAATAAATTAGTCAAATGCAAAAGAAAATTTGTTTTGAATTGAAAATGTTCCTCCACAATCTTTGTTTCCACCTAAACCTCATGTTTCGTGAGTTTGTTCGCTCATTTCTTTCGGAAAAAACCTCGTATAGATTTTTCAAAAAGAATGATAGTATATACTAAATTATTGAAATGCAAACGAAATTTTTTATTAATTTTAACATATTTGTCCACAATCTTTGTTTGCACCTAAAACTCAAGTTTCGTGCGTTACTTCGCTCGTTTCATTCAAACAAAACTCGGATAGGTTTTTCTTAATGAAGGATAGTAAATACTAAAATATTCAAATGCAAACCAAAATTTGTATTCAATTTAAAATATTTCTCAACAATCTTTGTTTGCACCTAAAACTCATGTTTCGTGCGATTATTTGATCGATTCATTCAAAAAAACTCGCATAGATTTTTCGTAAAAAATGATAGTAAATACTAAATTATTCAAATGTAAAAAAAAAATTGTATTCATTTTAAATTATTTCTCCACAATCTTTGTGTGCCACTAAAAGTCATGTTTCGTGCGTATATACGCTCGTTTCATTGAAAAACAACTCGGATAGATTTTTCGGAAAGAAAGGATAGTAAGCAATAAATTAGTCAAATGCAAAAAAAAATTTGTTTTGAATTGAAAATGTTCCTCCACAATCTTTGTTTCCACCTAAACCTCATGTTTCGTGAGTTTGTTCGCTCATTTCTTTCGGAAAAAACCTCGTATAGATTTTTCAAAAAGAATGATAGTATATACTAAATTATTGAAATGCAAACGAAATTTTTTTGTTAATTTTAACATATTTGTCCACAATCTTTGTTTGCACCTAAAACTCAAGTTTCGTGCGTTACTTCGCTCGTTTCATTCAAACAAAACTCGGATAGGTTTTTCTTAATGAAGGATAGTAAATACTAAAATATTCAAATGCAAACCAAAATTTGTATTCAATTTAAAATATTTCTCAACAATCTTTGTTTGCACCTAAAACTCATGTTTCGTGCGATTATTTGATCGATTCATTCAAAAAAACTCGCATAGATTTTTCGTAAAAAATGATAGTAAATACTAAATTATTCAAATGTAAAAAAAAATTGTATTCATTTTAAATTATTTCTCCACAATCTTTGTGTGCCACTAAAAGTCATGTTTCGTGCGTATATACGCTCGTTTCATTGAAAAACAACTCGGATAGATTTTTCGGAAAGAAAGGATAGTAAGCAATAAATTAGTCAAATGCAAAAAAAAATTTGTTTTGAATTGAAAATGTTCCTCCACAATCTTTGTTTCCACCTAAACCTCATGTTTCGTGAGTTTGTTCGCTCATTTCTTTCGGAAAAAACCTCGTATAGATTTTTCAAAAAGAATGATAGTATATACTAAATTATTGAAATGCAAACGAAATTTTTTATTAATTTTAACATATTTGTCCACAATCTTTGTTTGCACCTAAAACTCAAGTTTCGTGCGTTACTTCGCTCGTTTCATTCAAACAAAACTCGGATAGGTTTTTCTTAATGAAGGATAGTAAATACTAAAATATTCAAATGCAAACCAAAATTTGTATTCAATTTAAAATATTTCTCAACAATCTTTGTTTGCACCTAAAACTCATGTTTCGTGCGATTATTTGATCGATTCATTCAAAAAAACTCGCATAGATTTTTCGTAAAAAATGATAGTAAATACTAAATTATTCAAATGTAAAAAAAAATTGTATTCATTTTAAATTATTTCTCCACAATTTTTGTGTGCCACTAAAAGTCATGTTTCGTGCGTATATACGCTCGTTTCATTGAAAAACAACTCGGATAGATTTTTCGGAAAGAAAGGATAGTAAGCAATAAATTAGTCAAATGCAAAAGAAAATTTGTTTTGAATTGAAAATGTTCCTCCACAATCTTTGTTTCCACCTAAACCTCATGTTTCGTGAGTTTGTTCGCTCATTTCTTTCGGAAAAAACCTCGTATAGATTTTTCAAAAAGAATGATAGTATATACTAAATTATTGAAATGCAAACGAAATTTTTTATTAATTTTAACATATTTGTCCACAATCTTTGTTTGCACCTAAAACTCAAGTTTCGTGCGTTACTTCGCTCGTTTCATTCAAACAAAACTCGGATAGGTTTTTCTTAATGAAGGATAGTAAATACTAAAATATTCAAATGCAAACCAAAATTTGTATTCAATTTAAAATATTTCTCAACAATCTTTGTTTGCACCTAAAACTCATGTTTCGTGCGATTATTTGATCGATTCATTCAAAAAAACCTCGCATAGATTTTTCGTAAAAAATGATAGTAAATACTAAATTATTCAAATGTAAAAAAAAAATTGTATTCATTTTAAATTATTTCTCCACAATCTTTGTGTGCCACTAAAAGTCATGTTTCGTGCGTATATACGCTCGTTTCATTGAAAAAAACAAGGATAGATTTTTCGGAAAGAAAGGATAGTAAGCAATAAATTAGTCAAATGCAAAAGAAAATTTGTTTTGAATTGAAAATGTTCCTCCACAATCTTTGTTTCCACCTAAACCTCATGTTTCGTGAGTTTGTTCGCTCATTTCTTTCGGAAAAAACCTCGTATAGATTTTTCAAAAAGAATGATAGTATATACTAAATTATTGAAATGCAAACGAAATTTTTTATTAATTTTAACATATTTGTCCACAATCTTTGTTTGCACCTAAAACTCAAGTTTCGTGCGTTACTTCGCTCGTTTCATTCAAACAAAACTCGGATAGGTTTTTCTTAATGAAGGATAGTAAATACTAAAATATTCAAATGCAAACCAAAATTTGTATTCAATTTAAAATATTTCTCAACAATCTTTGTTTGCACCTAAAACTCATGTTTCGTGCGATTATTTGATCGATTCATTCAAAAAAACTCGCATAGATTTTTCGTAAAAAATGATAGTAAATACTAAATTATTCAAATGTAAAAAAAAAAAAAATTCATTTTTAAATTATTTCTCCACAATCTTTGTGTGCCACTAAAAGTCATGTTTCGTGCGTATATACGCTCGTTTCATTGAAAAAAACAACTCGGATAGATTTTTCGGAAAGAAAGGATAGTAAGCAATAAATTAGTCAAATGCAAAAGAAAATTTGTTTTGAATTGAAAATGTTCCTCCACAATCTTTGTTTCCACCTAAACCTCATGTTTCGTGAGTTTGTTCGCTCATTTCTTTCGGAAAAAACCTCGTATAGATTTTTCAAAAAGAATGATAGTATATACTAAATTATTGAAATGCAAACGAAATTTTTTATTAATTTTAACATATTTGTCCACAATCTTTGTTTGCACCTAAAACTCAAGTTTCGTGCGTTACTTCGCTCGTTTCATTCAAACAAAACTCGGATAGGTTTTTCTTAATGAAGGATAGTAAATACTAAAATATTCAAATGCAAACCAAAATTTGTATTCAATTTAAAATATTTCTCAACAATCTTTGTTTGCACCTAAAACTCATGTTTCGTGCGATTATTTGATCGATTCATTCAAAAAAACTCGCATAGATTTTTCGTAAAAAATGATAGTAAATACTAAATTATTCAAATGTAAAAAAAAAAATTATATTCATTTTAAATTATTTCTCCACAATCTTTGTGTGCCACTAAAAGTCATGTTTCGTGCGTATATACGCTCGTTTCATTGAAAAAACAACTCGGATAGATTTTTCGGAAAGAAAGGATAGTAAGCAATAAATTAGTCAAATGCAAAAGAAAAGAAAATTTGTTTTGAATTGAAAATGTTCCTCCACAATCTTTGTTTCCACCTAAACCTCATGTTTCGTGAGTTTGTTCGCTCATTTCTTTCGGAAAAAACCTCGTATAGATTTTTCAAAAAGAATGATAGTATATACTAAATTATTGAAATGCAAACGAAATTTTTTATTAATTTTAACATATTTGTCCACAATCTTTGTTTGCACCTAAAACTCAAGTTTCGTGCGTTACTTCGCTCGTTTCATTCAAACAAAACTCGGATAGGTTTTTCTTAATGAAGGATAGTAAATACTAAAATATTCAAATGCAAACCAAAATTTGTATTCAATTTAAAATATTTCTCAACAATCTTTGTTTGCACCTAAAACTCATGTTTCGTGCGATTATTTGATCGATTCATTAAAAAAAACAGGCATAGATTTTTTGTAAAAAAAGATAGTAAATACTAAATTATTCAAATGTAAAAAAAAAATTATTCATTTTAAATTATTTCTCCACAATCTTTGTGTGCCACTAAAAGTCATGTTTCGTGCGTATATACGCTCGTTTCATTGAAAAACAACTCGGATAGATTTTTTTCGGAAAGAAAGGATAGTAAGCAATAAATTAGTCAAATGCAAAAGAAAAGAAAATTTGTTTTGAATTGAAAATGTTCCTCCACAATCTTTGTTTCCACCTAAACCTCATGTTTCGTGAGTTTGTTCGCTCATTTCTTTCGGAAAAAACCTCGTATAGATTTTTCAAAAAGAATGATAGTATATACTAAATTATTGAAATGCAAACGAAATTTTTTATTAATTTTAACATATTTGTCCACAATCTTTGTTTGCACCTAAAACTCAAGTTTCGTGCGTTACTTCGCTCGTTTCATTCAAACAAAACTCGGGATAGGTTTTTCTTTAATGAAGGATAGTAAATACTAAAATATTCAAATGCAAACCAAAATTTGTATTCAATTTAAAATATTTCTCAACAATCTTTGTTTGCACCTAAAACTCATGTTTCGTGCGATTATTTGATCGATTCATTCAAAAAAACTCGCATAGATTTTTCGTAAAAAATGATAGTAAATACTAAATTATTCAAATGTAAAAAAAAAATTGTATTCATTTTAAATTATTTCTCCACAATCTTTGTGTGCCACTAAAAGTCATGTTTCGTGCGTATATACGCTCGTTTCATTGAAAAACAACTCGGATAGATTTTTCGGAAAGAAAGGATAGTAAGCAATAAATTAGTCAAATGCAAAAGAAAATTTGTTTTGAATTGAAAATGTTCCTCCACAATCTTTGTTTCCACCTAAACCTCATGTTTCGTGAGTTTGTTCGCTCATTTCTTTCGGAAAAAACCTCGTATAGATTTTTCAAAAAGAATGATAGTATATACTAAATTATTGAAATGCAAACGAAATTTTTTATTAATTTTAACATATTTGTCCACAATCTTTGTTTGCACCTAAAACTCAAGTTTCGTGCGTTACTTCGCTCGTTTCATTCAAACAAAACTCGGATAGGTTTTTCTTAATGAAGGATAGTAAATACTAAAATATTCAAATGCAAACCAAAATTTGTATTCAATTTAAAATATTTCTCAACAATCTTTGTTTGCACCTAAAACTCATGTTTCGTGCGATTATTTGATCGATTCATTCAAAAAAACTCGCATAGATTTTTCGTAAAAAATGATAGTAAATACTAAATTATTCAAATGTAAAAAAAAAATGGTATTCATTTTAAATTATTTCTCCACAATCTTTGTGTGCCACTAAAAGTCATGTTTCGTGCGTATATACGCTCGTTTCATTGAAAAACAACTCGGATAGATTTTTCGGAAAGAAAGGATAGTAAGCAATAAATTAGTCAAATGCAAAAGAAAATTTGTTTTGAATTGAAAATGTTCCTCCACAATCTTTGTTTCCACCTAAACCTCAGTTTCGACAAACCCATGTTTCGTGAGTTTGTTCGCTCATTTCTTTCGGAAAAAACCCCGTATAGATTTTTCAAAAAGAATGATAGTATATACTAAATTATTGAAATGCAAACGAAATTTTTTATTAATTTTAACATATTTGTCCACAATCTTTGTTTGCACCTAAAACTCAAGTTTCGTGCGTTACTTCGCTCGTTTCATTCAAACAAAACTCGGATAGGTTTTTCTTAATGAAGGATAGTAAATACTAAAATATTCAAATGCAAACCAAAATTTGTATTCAATTTAAAATATTTCTCAACAATCTTTGTTTGCACCTAAAACTCATGTTTCGTGCGATTATTTGATCGATTCATTCAAAAAAACTCGCATAGATTTTTCGTAAAAAATGATAGTAAATACTAAATTATTCAAATGTAAAAAAAAAATTGTATTCATTTTAAATTATTTCTCCACAATCTTTGTGTGCCACTAAAAGTCAAACCACAACTGCAAAAAGTCATGTGCATTCGTGCGTAAAAAATACGCTCGTTTCATTGAAAAACAACTCGGATAGATTTTTCGAAAAAAAACGATAGAAAAAAAAGGATAGTAAGCATTAAATTAGTCAAATGCAAAAAAAATTTGTTTTGAATTGAAAATGTTCCTCCACAATCTTTGTTTGCACCTAAACCTCATGTTTCGTGATGTTTGTTTGCTCGCATTTCTTTCGGAAAAAACCTCTCGTATAGATTTTTCAAAAAGAATGATAGTATATACTAAATTATTGAAATGCAAACGAAATTTTTTATTAATTTTAACATATTTGTCCACAATCTTTGTTTGCACCTAAAACTCAAGTTTCGTGCGTTACTTCGCTCGTTTCATTCAAACAAAACTCGGATAGGTTTTTCTTAATGAAGGATAGTAAATACTAAAATATTCAAATGCAAACCAAAATTTGTATTCAATTTAAAATATTTCTCAACAATCTTTGTTTGCACCTAAAACTCATGTTTCGTGCGATTATTTGATCGATTCATTCAAAAAAACCCGAATAGATTTTTCGTAAAAAATGATAGTAAATACTAAATTATTCAAATGTAAAAAAAAAATTGTATTCATTTTAAATTATTTCTCCACAATCTTTGTGTGCCACTAAAAGTCATGTTTCGTGCGTATATACGCTCGTTTCATTGAAAAACAACTCGGATAGATTTTTCGGAAAGAAAGGATAGTAAGCAATAAATTAGTCAAATGCAAAAGAAAATTTGTTTTGAATTGAAAATGTTCCTCCACAATCTTTGTTTCCACCTAAACCTCATGTTTCGTGAGTTTGTTCGCTCATTTCTTTCGGAAAAAACCTCGTATAGATTTTTCAAAAAGAATGATAGTATATACTAAATTATTGAAATGCAAACGAAATTTTTTATTAATTTTAACATATTTGTCCACAATCTTTGTTTGCACCTAAAACTCAAGTTTCGTGCGTTACTTCGCTCGTTTCATTCAAACAAAACTCGGATAGGTTTTTCTTAATGAAGGATAGTAAATACTAAAATATTCAAATGCAAACCAAAATTTGTATTCAATTTAAAATATTTCTCAACAATCTTTGTTTGCACCTAAAACTCATGTTTCGTGCGATTATTTGATCGATTCATTCAAAAAAACGCGCATAGATTTTTCGTAAAAAATGATAGTAAATACTAAATTATTCAAATGTAAAAAAAAAATTGAATTCATTTTAAATTATTTCTCCACAATCTTTGTGTGCCACTAAAAGTCATGTTTCGTGCGTATATACGCTCGTTTCATTGAAAAACAACTCGGATAGATTTTTCGGAAAGAAAGGATAGTAAGCAATAAATTAGTCAAATGCAAAAGAAAATTTGTTTTGAATTGAAAATGTTCCTCCACAATCTTTGTTTCCACCTAAACCTCATGTTTCGTGAGTTTGTTCGCTCATTTCTTTCGGAAAAAACCTCGTATAGATTTTTCAAAAAGAATGATAGTATATACTAAATTATTGAAATGCAAACGAAATTTTTTATTAATTTTAACATATTTGTCCACAATCTTTGTTTGCACCTAAAACTCAAGTTTCGTGCGTTACTTCGCTCGTTTCATTCAAACAAAACTCGGATAGGTTTTTCTTAATGAAGGATAGTAAATACTAAAATATTCAAATGCAAACCAAAATTTGTATTCAATTTAAAATATTTCTCAACAATCTTTGTTTGCACCTAAAACTCATGTTTCGTGCGATTATTTGATCGATTCATTCAAAAAAAACGCATAGATTTTTCGTAAAAAATGATAGTAAATACTAAATTATTCAAATGTAAAAAAAAAATTTTATTCATTTTAAATTATTTCTCCACAATCTTTGTGTGCCACTAAAAGTCATGTTTCGTGCGTATATACGCTCGTTTCATTGAAAAACAACTCGGATAGATTTTTCGGAAAGAAAGGATAGTAAGCAATAAATTAGTCAAATGCAAAAGAAAATTTGTTTTGAATTGAAAATGTTCCTCCACAATCTTTGTTTCCACCTAAACCTCATGTTTCGTGAGTTTGTTCGCTCATTTCTTTCGGAAAAAACCTCGTATAGATTTTTCAAAAAGAATGATAGTATATACTAAATTATTGAAATGCAAACGAAATTTTTTATTAATTTTAACATATTTGTCCACAATCTTTGTTTGCACCTAAAACTCAAGTTTCGTGCGTTACTTCGCTCGTTTCATTCAAACAAAACTCGGATAGGTTTTTCTTAATGAAGGATAGTAAATACTAAAATATTCAAATGCAAACCAAAATTTGTATTCAATTTAAAATATTTCTCAACAATCTTTGTTTGCACCTAAAACTCATGTTTCGTGCGATTATTTGATCGATTCATTCACAAAAAAACTCGCATAGATTTTTCGTAAAAAATGATAGTAAATACTAAATTATTCAAATGTAAAAAAAAAAATGTATTCATTTTAAATTATTTCTCCACAATCTTTGTGTGCCACTAAAAGTCATGTTTCGTGCGTATATACGCTCGTTTCATTGAAAAACAACTCGGATAGATTTTTCGGAAAGAAAGGATAGTAAGCAATAAATTAGTCAAATGCAAAAGAAAATTTGTTTTGAATTGAAAATGTTCCTCCACAATCTTTGTTTCCACCTAAACCTCATGTTTCGTGAGTTTGTTCGCTCATTTCTTTCGGAAAAAACCTCGTATAGATTTTTCAAAAAGAATGATAGTATATACTAAATTATTGAAATGCAAACGAAATTTTTTATTAATTTTAACATATTTGTCCACAATCTTTGTTTGCACCTAAAACTCAAGTTTCGTGCGTTACTTCGCTCGTTTCATTCAAACAAAACTCGGATAGGTTTTTCTTAATGAAGGATAGTAAATACTAAAATATTCAAATGCAAACCAAAATTTGTATTCAATTTAAAATATTTCTCAACAATCTTTGTTTGCACCTAAAACTCATGTTTCGTGCGATTATTTGATCGATTCATTCAAAAAAACTCGCATAGATTTTTCGTAAAAAATGATAGTAAATACTAAATTATTCAAATGTAAAAAAAAAATTGTATTCATTTTAAATTATTTCTCCACAATCTTTGTGTGCCACTAAAAGTCATGTTTCGTGCGTATATACGCTCGTTTCATTGAAAAACAACTCGGATAGATTTTTCGGAAAGAAAGGATAGTAAGCAATAAATTAGTCAAATGCAAAAGAAAATTTGTTTTGAATTGAAAATGTTCCTCCACAATCTTTGTTTCCACCTAAACCTCATGTTTCGTGAGTTTGTTCGCTCATTTCTTTCGGAAAAAACCTCGTATAGATTTTTCAAAAAGAATGATAGTATATACTAAATTATTGAAATGCAAACG
>JAJHPC010000010.1:12052270-12074770 GCA_024447665.1 Juncus inflexus
GATTCATTCATTCAAAAAAACTCGGATAGATTTTTCGTAAAAAATGATAGTAAATACTAAATTATTCAAATGTAAACAAAAATTTGTATTCATTTTAAATTATTTCTCCACAATCTTTGTGTGCCACTAAAAGTCATGTTTCGTTTTCGTGCGTATATATGCTCGTTTCATTAAAAAAAACTCGGATAGATTTTTCGGAAAGAAGGATAGTATGTAAAAAATTAGTCAAATGCAAACGAAAATTTGAATTCATTTTAAAATCTTTGTCCACAATCCTTTTTTGCACATATAAATCATGTTCCGTGCATTTGTTCGCTCATTTCTTTCGGAAAAAACCTCGTGTAGATTTTTCAAAAAGAATGATAGTAAATACTAAATTATTGAAATGGCCAACCAAATTTTTTATTAACTTTAACATATTTTTCCACATTCTTTGTTTGCACCTAAAACTCAAGTTACGTGCGTTATTTCGCTCGTTTCATTGAAACAAAACTCGAATAGGTGTTTCTCAATGAAGGATAGTAAATACTAAAATATTCAAATGCAACCCAAAATTTGTATTCAATTGAAGATATTTCTCCACAATCTTTGTTTGCACCTAAAACTCATGTTTCGTTCGATTATTTGATTCATTCATTCAAAAAACTCAGGATAGATTTTTCGTAAAAAATGATAGTAAATACTAAATTATTCAAATGTAAACAAAAATTTGTATTCATTTTAAATTATTTCTCCACAATCTTTGTGTGCCACTAAAAGTCATGTTTCGTGCGTATATATGCTCGTTTCATTAAAAAAAAAACTCGGATAGATTTTTCGGAAAGAAGGATAGTATTTTTAAAAATTAGTCAAATGCAAACGAAAATTTGAATTCATTTTAAAATCTTTGTCCACAATCTTTTTTGCACATATAAATCATGTTCCGTGCATTTGTTCGCTCATTTCTTTCGGAAAAAACCTCGTGTAGATTTTTCAAAAAGAATGATAGTAAATACTAAATTATTGAAATGCGAACGAGTTTTTTATTAACTTTAACATATTTTTCCACATTCTTTGTTTGCACCTAAAACTCAAGTTACGTGCGTTATTTCGCTCGTTTCATTGAAACAAAACTCGAATAGGTGTTTCTCAATGAAGGATAGTAAATACTAAAATATTCAAATGCAAACCAAAATTTGTATTCAATTGAAGATATTTCTCCACAATCTTTGTTTGCACCTAAAACTCATGTTTCGTTCGATTATTTGATTCATTCATTCAAAAAAACTCGGATAGATTTTTCGTAAAAAATGATAGTAAATACTAAATTATTCAAATGTAAACAAAAATTTGTATTCATTTTAAATTATTTCTCCACAATCTTTGTGTGCCACTAAAAGTCATGTTTCGTGCGTATATATGCTCGTTTCATTAAAAAAAAAACTCGGATAGATTTTTCGGAAAGAAGGATAGTATGTAAAAAATTAGTCAAATGCAAACGAAAATTTGAATTCATTTTAAAATCTTTGTCCACAATCCTTTTTTGCACATATAAATCATGTTCCGTGCATTTGTTCGCTCATTTCTTTCGGAAAAAACCTCGTGTAGATTTTTCAAAAAGAATGTATAGTAAAATACTAAATTATTGAAATGCAAACGATTTTTTATTAACTTTAACATATTTTTCCACATTCTTTGTTTGCACCTAAAACTCAAGTTACGTGCGTTATTTTCGCTCGTTTCATTGAAACAAAACTCGAATAGGTGTTTCTCAATGAAGGATAGTAAATACTAAAATATTCAAATGCAAACCAAAATTTGTATTCAATTGAAGATATTTCTCCACAATCTTTGTTTGCACCTAAAACTCATGTTTCGTTCGATTATTTGATTCATTCATTCAAAAAAACTCGGATAGATTTTTCGTAAAAAATGATAGTAAATACTAAATTATTCAAATGTAAACAAAAATTTGTATTCATTTTAAATTATTTCTCCACAATCTTTGTGTGCCACTAAAAGTCATGTTTCGTGCGTATATATGCTCGTTTCATTAAAAAAAAACTCGGATAGATTTTTCGGAAAGAAGGATAGTATGTAAAAAATTAGTCAAATGCAAACGAAAATTTGAATTCATTTTAAAATCTTTGTCCACAATTCTTTTTTGCACATATAAATCATGTTCCGTGCATTTGTTCGCTCATTTCTTTCGGAAAAAACCTCGTGTAGATTTTTCAAAAAGAATGATAGTAAATACTAAATTATTGAAATGCAAACGAAGTTTTTTATTAACTTTAACATATTTTTCCACATTCTTTGTTTGCACCTAAAACTCAAGTTTCGTGCGTTATTTCGTTCGTTTTCATTGAAACAAAACTCGAATAGGTGTTTCTCAATGAAGGATAGTAAATACTAAAATATTCAAATGCAACCCAAAATTTGTATTCAATTGAAGATATTTCTCCACAATCTTTGTTTGCACCTAAAACTCATGTTTCGTTCGATTATTTGATTCATTCATTCAAAAAAACTCGGATAGATTTTTCGTAAAAAATGATAGTAAATACTAAATTATTCAAATGTAAACAAAAATTTGTATTCATTTTAAATTATTTTAATTATTTCTCCACAATCTTTGTGTGCCACTAAAAGTCATGTTTCGTGCGTATATATGCTCGTTTCATTCATAAAAAAAACTCGGATAGATTTTTCGGAAAGAAGGATAGTATGTAAAAAATTAGTCAAATGCAAACGAAAATTTGAATTCATTTTAAAATCTTTGTCCACAATCCTTTTTTGCACATATAAATCATGTTCCGTGCATTTGTTCGCTCATTTCTTTCGGAAAAAACCTCGTGTAGATTTTTCAAAAAGAATGATAGTAAATACTAAATTATTGAAATGCAGACGAAGTTTTTTATTAACTTTAACATATTTTTCCACATTCTTTGTTTGCACCTAAAACTCAAGTTACGTGCGTTATTTCGCTCGTTTCATTGAAACAAAACTCGAATAGGTGTTTCTCAATGAAGGATAGTAAATACTAAAATATTCAAATGCAACCCAAAATTTGTATTCAATTGAAGATATTTCTCCACAATCTTTGTTTGCACCTAAAACTCATGTTTCGTTCGATTATTTGATTCATTCATTTAAAAAAACTCGGATAGATTTTTCGTAAAAAATGATAGTAAATACTAAATTATTCAAATGTAAACAAAAATTTGTATTCATTTTAAATTATTTCTCCACAATCTTTGTGTGCCACTAAAAGTCATGTTTCGTGCGTATATATGCTCGTTTCATTAAAAAAAAAACTCGGATAGATTTTTTTCGGAAAGAAGGATAGTATGTAAAAAATTAGTCAAATGCAAACGAAAATTTGAATTCATTTTAAAATCTTTGTCCACAATCCTTTTTTGCACATATAAATCATGTTCCGTGCATTTGTTCGCTCATTTCTTTCGGAAAAAACCTCGTGTAGATTTTTCAAAAAGAATGATAGTAAATACTAAATTATTGAAATGCAGACGAAGTTTTTTATTAACTTTAACATATTTTTCCACATTCTTTGTTTGCACCTAAAACTCAAGTTACGTGCGTTATTTCGCTCTTGCTCGTTTCATTGAAACAAAACTCGAATAGGTGTTTCTCAATGAAGGATAGTAAATACTAAAATATTCAAATGCAACCCAAAATTTGTATTCAATTGAAGATATTTCTCCACAATCTTTGTTTGCACCTAAAACTCATGTTTCGTTCGATTATTTGATTCATTCATTCAAAAAAACTCGGATAGATTTTTCGTAAAAAATGATAGTAAATACTAAATTATTCAAATGTAAACAAAAATTTGTATTCATTTTAAATTATTTCTCCACAATCTTTGTGTGCCACTAAAAGTCATGTTTCGTGCGTATATATGCTCGTTTCATTAAAAAAAAACTCGGATAGATTTTTCGGAAAGAAGGATAGTATGTAAAAAATTAGTCAAATGCAAACGAAAATTTGAATTCATTTTAAAATCTTTGTCCACAATCCTTTTTTGCACATATAAATCATGTTCCGTGCATTTGTTCGCTCATTTCTTTCGGAAAAAAAACCTCAGATTTTTCAGTTTTTCAAAAGAATGATAGTAAATACTAAATTATTGAAATGCCAAACGAAGTTTTTTATTAACTTTAACATATTTTTCCACATTCTTTGTTTGCACCTAAAACTCAAGTTACGTGCGTTATTTCGCTCGTTTCATTGAAACAAAACTCGAATAGGTGTTTCTCAATGAAGGATAGTAAATACTAAAATATTCAAATGCAACCCAAAATTTGTATTCAATTGAAGATATTTCTCCACAATCTTTGTTTGCACCTAAAACTCATGTTTCGTTCGATTATTTGATTCATTCTTTTAAAAAACTCGGATAGATTTTTCGTAAAAAATGATAGTAAATACTAAATTATTCAAATGTAAACAAAAATTTGTATTCATTTTAAATTATTTCTCCACAATCTTTGTGTGCCACTAAAAGTCATGTTTTCGTTGCGTATATATGCTCGTTTTCAAAAAAAAAACTCGGATAGATTTTTCGGAAAGAAGGATAGTATGTAAAAAATTAGTCAAATGCAAACGAAAATTTGAATTCATTTTAAAATCTTTGTCCACAATCCTTTTTTGCACATATAAATCATGTTCCGTGCATTTGTTCGCTCATTTCTTTCGAAAAAAAGCTCGTGTAGATTTTTCAAAAAGAATGATAGTAAATACTAAATTATTGAAATGCAGACGAAGTTTTTTATTAACTTTAACATATTTTTCCACATTCTTTGTTTGCACCTACTAAAACTCAAGTTACGTGCGTTTTTTCGCTCGTTTTATCTTGAAACAAAACTCGAATAGGTGTTTCTCAATGAAGGATAGTAAATACTAAAATATTCAAATGCAACCCAAAATTTGTATTCAATTGAAGATATTTCTCCACAATCTTTGTTTGCACCTAAAACTCATGTTTCGTTCGATTATTTGATTCATTCATTCAAAAAAACTCGGATAGATTTTTCGTAAAAAATGATAGTAAATACTAAATTTTCAAATTAAAATTTTCAAATGTAAACAAAAATTTGTATTCATTTTAAATTATTTCTCCACAATCTTTGTGTGCCACTAAAAGTCATGTTTTTCGTTGCGTTATATATGTTCGTTTCATTAAAAAAAACTCGGATAGATTTTTTCGGAAAGAAGGATAGTATGTAAAAAATTAGTCAAATGCAAACGAAAATTTGAATTCATTTTAAAATCTTTGTCCACAATCCTTTTTTGCACATATAAATCATGTTCCGTGCATTTGTTCGCTCATTTCTTTCGGAAAAAACCTCGTGTAGATTTTTCAAAAAGAATGATAGTAAATACTAAATTATTGAAATGCAGACGAAGTTTTTTATTAACTTTAACATATTTTTCCACATTCTTTGTTTGCACCTAAAACTCAAGTTACGTGCGTTATTTCGCTCGTTTCATTGAAACAAAACTCGAATAGGTGTTTCTCAATGAAGGATAGTAAATACTAAAATATTCAAATGCAACCCAAAATTTGTATTCAATTGAAGATATTTCTCCACAATCTTTGTTTGCACCTAAAACTCATGTTTCGTTCGATTATTTGATTCATTCATTCAAAAAAACTCGGATAGATTTTTCGTAAAAAATGATAGTAAATACTAAATTATTCAAATGTAAACAAAAATTTGTATTCATTTTAAATTATTTCTCCACAATCTTTGTGTGCCACTAAAAGTCATGTTTCGTGCGTATATATGCTCGTTTCATTAAAAAAAAAACTCGGATAGATTTTTCGGAAAGAAGGATAGTATGTAAAAAATTAGTCAAATGCAAACGAAACGATTTAAATTTCAATTTTTAAAATCTTTGTCCACAAATCTTTTTTGCACATATAAATCATGTTCCGTGCATTTGTTCGCTCATTTCTTTCGGAAAAAACCTCGTGTAGATTTTTCAAAAAGAATGATAGTAAATACTAAATTATTGAAATGCAGACGAAGTTTTTTATTAACTTTAACATATTTTTCCACATTCTTTGTTTGCACCTAAAACTCAAGTTACGTGCGTTATTTCGCTCGTTTCATTGAAACAAAACTCGAATAGGTGTTTCTCAATGAAGGATAGTAAATACTAAAATATTCAAATGCAAACCCAAAATTTGTATTCAATTGAAGATATTTCTCCACAATCTTTGTTTGCACCTAAAACTCATGTTTCGTTCGATTATTTGATTCATTCATTAAAAAAACTCGGATAGATTTTTCGTAAAAAATGATAGTAAATACTAAATTATTCAAATGTAAACAAAAATTTGTATTCATTTTAAATTATTTCTCCACAATCTTTGTGTGCCACTAAAAGTCATGTTTCGTGCGTATATATGCTCGTTTCATTATAAAAAAAACTCGGATAGATTTTTCGGAAAGAAGGATAGTATGTAAAAAATTAGTCAAATGCAAACGAAAATTTGAATTCATTTTAAAATCTTTGTCCACAATCCTTTTTTGCACATATAAATCATGTTCCGTGCATTTGTTCGCTCATTTCTTTCGGAAAAAACCTCGTGTAGATTTTTCAAAAAGAATGATAGTAAATACTAAATTATTGAAATGCAAACGAAGTTTTTTATTAACTTTAACATATTTTTCTTTTTTCCACATTCTTTGTTTGCACCTAAAACTCAAGTTTACGTGCGTTATTTCGCTCGTTTCATTGAAACAAAACTCGAATAGGTGTTTCTCAATGAAGGATAGTAAATACTAAAATATTCAAATGCAAACCCAAAATTTGTATTCAATTGAAGATATTTCTCCACAATCTTTGTTTGCACCTAAAACTCATGTTTCGTTCGATTATTTGTTTGATTCATTCATTAAAAAACTCGGATAGATTTTTCGTAAAAAATGATAGTAAATACTAAATTATTCAAATGTAAACAAAAATTTGTATTCATTTTAAATTATTTCTCCACAATCTTTGTGTGCCACTAAAAGTCATGTTTCGTGCGTATATATGCTCGTTTCATTAAAAAAAAAACTCGGATAGATTTTTCGGAAAGAAGGATAGTATGTAAAAAATTAGTCAAATGCAAACGAAAATTTGAATTCATTTTAAAATCTTTGTCCACAATCCTTTTTTGCACATATAAATCATGTTCCGTGCATTTGTTCGCTCATTTCTTTCGGAAAAAACCTCGTGTAGATTTTTCAAAAAGAATGATAGTAAATACTAAATTATTGAAATGCAAACGAAAGTTTTTTATTAACTTTAACATATTTTTCCACATTCTTTGTTTGCACCTAAAACTCAAGTTACGTGCGTTATTTCGCTCGTTTCATTAAACAAAACTCGAATAGGTGTTTCTCAATGAAGGATAGTAAATACTAAAATATTCAAATGCAACCCAAAATTTGTATTCAATTGAAGATATTTCTCCACAATCTTTGTTTGCACCTAAAACTCATGTTTCGTTCGATTATTTGATTCATTCATTCAAAAAAACTCGGATAGATTTTTCGTAAAAAATGATAGTAAATACTAAATTATTCAAATGTAAACAAAAATTTGTATTCATTTTAAATTATTTCTCCACAATCTTTGTGTGCCACTAAAAGTCATGTTTCGTGCGTATATATGCTCGTTTCATTAAAAAAAACTCGGATAGATTTTTCGGAAAGAAGGATAGTATGTAAAAAATTAGTCAAATGCAAACGAAAATTTGAATTCATTTTAAAATCTTTGTCCACAATCCTTTTTTGCACATATAAATCATGTTCCGTGCATTTGTTCGCTCATTTCTTTCGGAAAAACCTCGTGTAGATTTTTCAAAAAGAATGATAGTAAATACTAAATTATTGAAATGCAAACGAAGTTTTTTATTAACTTTAACATATTTTTCCACATTCTTTGTTTGCACCTAAAACTCAAGTTACGTGCGTTATTTCGCTCGTTTCATTGAAACAAAACTCGAATAGGTGTTTCTCAATGAAGGATAGTAAATACTAAAATATTCAAATGCAACCCAAAATTTGTATTCAATTGAAGATATTTCTCCACAATCTTTGTTTGCACCTAAAACTCATGTTTCGTTCGATTATTTGTATTCATTCATCAAAAAAATTCGGATAGATTTTTCGTAAAAAATGATAGTAAATACTAAATTATTCAAATGTAAACAAAAATTTGTATTCATTTTAAATTATTTCTCCACAATCTTTGTGTGCCACTAAAAGTCATGTTTCGTGTCGTATATATGCTCGTTTCAAAAAAAAAACTCGGATAGATTTTTTCGGAAAGAAGGATAGTATGTAAAAAATTAGTCAAATGCAAACGAAAATTTGAATTCATTTTAAATTCATTGTCCACAATCCTTTTTTGCACATATAAATCATGTTCCGTGCATTTGTTCGCTCATTTCTTTCTTGGAAAAAACCTCGTGTAGATTTTTTTTCAAAAAGAATGATAGTAAATACTAAATTATCGAAATGCGGACGAAGTTTTTTATTAACTTTAACATATTTTTCCACATTCTTTGTTTGCACCTAAAACTCAAGTTACGTGCGTTATTTCGCTCGTTTCATTGAAACAAAACTCGAATAGGTGTTTCTCAATGAAGGATAGTAAATACTAAAATATTCAAATGCAAACCAAAATTTGTATTCAATTGAAGATATTTCTCCACAATCTTTGTTTGCACCTAAAACTCATGTTTCGTTCGATTATTTGATTCATTCATTCAAAAAAACTCGGATAGATTTTTCGTAAAAAATGATAGTAAATACTAAATTATTCAAATGTAAACAAAAATTTGTATTCATTTTAAATTATTTCTCCACAATCTTTGTGTGCCACTAAAAGTCATGTTTCGTGCGTATATATGCTCGTTTCATTTAAAAAAACTCGGATAGATTTTTCGGAAAGAAGGATAGTATGTAAAAAATTAGTCAAATGCAAACGAAAATTTGAATTCATTTTAAAATCTTTGTCCACAATCTTTTTTGCACATATAAATCATGTTCCGTGCATTTGTTCGCTCATTTCTTTCGGAAAAAACCTCGTGTAGATTTTTCAAAAAGAATGATAGTAAATACTAAATTATTGAAATGCAAACGAAGTTTTTTATTAACTTTAACATATTTTTCCACATTCTTTGTTTGCACCTAAAACTCAAGTTACGTGCGTTATTTCGCTCGTTTCATTGAAACAAAACTCGAATAGGTGTTTCTCAATGAAGGATAGTAAATACTAAAATATTCAAATGCAACCCAAAATTTGTATTCAATTGAAGATATTTCTCCACAATCTTTGTTTGCACCTAAAACTCATGTTTCGTTCGATTATTTGATTCATTCATTCAAAAAAACTCGGATAGATTTTTCGTAAAAAATGATAGTAAATACTAAATTATTCAAATGTAAACAAAAATTTGTATTCATTTTAAATTATTTCTCCACAATCTTTGTGTGCCACTAAAAGTCATGTTTCGTGCGTATATATGCTCGTTTCATTAAAAAAAAAACTCGGATAGATTTTTCGGAAAGAAGGATAGTATGTAAAAAATTAGTCAAATGCAAACGAAAATTTGAATTCATTTTAAAATCTTTGTCCACAATCCTTTTTTGCACATATAAATCATGTTCCGTGCATTTGTTCGCTCATTTCTTTTTCGGAAAAAACCTCGTGTAGATTTTTCAAAAAGAATGATAGTAAATACTAAATTATTGAAATGCAAACGAAGTTTTTTATTAACTTTAACATATTTTTCCACATTCTTTGTTTGCACCTAAAACTCAAGTTACGTGCGTTATTTCGCTCGTTTCATTGAAACAAAACTCGAATAGGTGTTTCTTCAATGAAGGATAGTAAATACTAAAATATTCAAATGCAAACCCAAAATTTGTATTCAATTGAAGATATTTCTCCACAATCTTTGTTTGCACCTAAAACTCATGTTTCGTTCGATTATTTGATTCATTCATTCAAAAAAACTCGGATAGATTTTTCGTAAAAAATGATAGTAAATACTAAATTATTCAAATGTAAACAAAAATTTGTATTCATTTTAAATTATTTCTCCACAATCTTTGTGTGCCACTAAAAGTCATGTTTCGTGCGTATATATGCTCGTTTCATAAAAAAAAAACTCGGATAGATTTTTTTCGGAAAGAAGGATAGTATGTAAAAAATTAGTCAAATGCAAACGAAAATTTGAATTCATTTTAAAATCTTTGTCCACAATCCTTTTTTGCACATATAAATCATGTTCCGTGCATTTGTTCGCTCATTTCTTTCGGAAAAAACCTCGTGTAGATTTTTCAAAAAGAATGATAGTAAATACTAAATTATTGAAATGCAAACGAAGTTTTTTATTAACTTTAACATATTTTTCCACATTCTTTGTTTGCACCTAAAACTCAAGTTACGTGCGTTATTTCGCTCGTTTCATTGAAACAAAACTCGAATAGGTGTTTCTCAATGAAGGATAGTAAATACTAAAATATTCAAATGCAAACCCAAAATTTGTATTCAATTGAAGATATTTCTCCACAATCTTTGTTTGCACCTAAAACTCATGTTTCGTTCGATTATTTGATTCATTCATTCAAAAAAACTCGGATAGATTTTTCGTAAAAAATGATAGTAAATACTAAATTATTCAAATGTAAACAAAAATTTGTATTCATTTTAAATTATTTCTCCACAATCTTTGTGTGCCACTAAAAGTCATGTTTCGTGCGTATATATGCTCGTTTCTTTAAAAAAAAACTCGGATAGATTTTTCGGAAAGAAGGATAGTATGTAAAAAATTAGTCAAATGCAAACGAAAATTTGAATTCATTTTAAAATCTTTGTCCACAATCCTTTTTTGCACATATAAATCATGTTCCGTGCATTTGTTCGCTCATTTCTTTCGGAAAAAACCTCGTGTAGATTTTTCAAAAAGAATGATAGTAAATACTAAATTATTGAAATGCAAACGAAGTTTTTTATTAACTTTAACATATTTTTCCACATTCTTTGTTTGCACCTAAAACTCAAGTTACGTGCGTTATTTCGCTCGTTTCATTGAAACAAAACTCGAATAGGTGTTTCTCAATGAAGGATAGTAAATACTAAAATATTCAAATGCAACCCAAAATTTGTATTCAATTGAAGATATTTCTCCACAATCTTTGTTTGCACCTAAAACTCATGTTTCGTTCGATTATTTGATTCATTCATTCAAAAAAACTCGGATAGATTTTTCGTAAAAAATGATAGTAAATACTAAATTATTCAAATGTAAACAAAAATTTGTATTCATTTTAATTATTTAGTATCTGTTACCATTCTTTACAAAAAATCTATCCGACTTTTGTTTGAATGAAACGAGTGAACAAAACGCACAAAAACATAAGTTTTAGGTTCAAACAAAGATTGTGGAGAAATATTTTAAATTGAATGCAAATTTTGGTATCCATTTGAATAATTTAGTATCTATTACCATTCTTGACGAAAAATCTATCTGACTTTTGTTTGAATGAAACGAGCGAACAAAACGCACGAAACTTGATTTTTTGTTGCAAACAAAGATTGTGGAGAAATATTTTAAAATTAATAAAAAATTTCGTTTGTATTTGAATAATTTAGTATTTACTATTATTTCTTATGAAAAATCAATCCGAGTTTTTTTGTAATGAAACAAGCTAATAAATGCACGAAACATGAGTTTTAGATGCTAACAAAGACTTTGGAGAAATATTTTAAGATGAATAGAAATTTTGATTTGATTTGAATAATTTAGTATTTACTATCATTCATTATGAAAAATCTATCCGAGTTTCTTTTTTTTGAATGAAATGAGCATACAAACGCACGAAACATGAGTTCTTGTGGCACACATAGATTGTGGAGAATTATTTTAAAATGAATATAATTTTTTGTTTGTATTTGAATAATTTAGTATTCACTATCATTCTTGATGAAAATACTGGCC
The DNA here is from genome assembly GCA_024447665.1 of Juncus inflexus. Lineage (NCBI taxonomy): Eukaryota > Viridiplantae > Streptophyta > Magnoliopsida > Poales > Juncaceae > Juncus > Juncus inflexus. The sequence goes on from JAJHPC010000010.1 coordinate 12,064,281, forward strand.
GAGTTTTTTTTTTTAATGAAACGAGCAAATAAACGCACGAAACTTGAGTTTTAGATGCAAGAAAAGATTGTGGAGAAATATTTTAAATTGAGTACGAATTTTCGTTTGCATTTGAATAATTTAGTATTTACTATCATTCTTTTTGAAAAATCTAACCTAGTTTTTCAACATGAAACGAGCGAACAAACACACGTAACACGAGTTTTACGGGCACACAAAGATTGTGGATAAATATTTGAAATTGAATACAAATTTTGGTTTGTATTTGAATAATTTAGTATTTACTATCATTCTTTGCGAAAAATTTATCCGAGTTTTGTTTAAACGAAATGAGCGAACAAACGCACGAAACTTGAGTTTTTGATGCAAAAAAAAGATTGTGGACAAATATTTTAAAATGAATACTAATTTTGCTTTTGTATTTTAATAATTTAGTATCTACTATCATTCTTTACGAAAAATTTATCCGAGTTTTTTTTTAATGAAACGAGCACACAAACGCATGTAACATGAGTTTTAGGGGCACACAAAGATTGTGGAGAAATACTTTAAAATAAATACAAATTTTTGTTTTCGTTTGAATAATTTAGTATTTACTATCATTTCTTACGAAAAATCAATCCGAGTTTTTTTTTTAATGAAACAAGCAAATAAATGCACGAAACATGAGTTTTAGGTGCTAACAAAAACTGTGGAGAAATATTTTAATTTTTGTTTGATTTGAATAATTTAGTATTTACTATCATTCATTACGGCAAAGATTATGGATAATTATTTTAAAGTGAATACAAATTTTTTTTTTATTTGACTAATTTAGTATTTCCTATCATTCCTTACGAAAAATCTTGCCGACTTTTTTTTGAATGAAACGAGCAAATAAATGCACGAAACTTGAGTTTTTGGAGCAAAAAAAGATTGTAGAGAAATATTTTAAATTGAATACAAATTTTGGTTTGCATTTGAATAATTTAGTATTTCCTATCATTCTTTACGAAAAATCTATCCGAGTTTTTTTAATGAAATGAGCAAACAAACGCACGAAACATGAGTTTTGGATGCAAAAAAAGATTTTAAAATAAATACAAATTGTGGTTTGTATTTGAACAATTTAGTATTCACTATCATTCTTTACGAAAATCTATCCGATTTTTTTTTTAATGAAACGAACAAACAAATGCACGAAACATGAGTTTTTGGTGCAAACAAAGATTGTGGAAGAGTATTTTAAGTTGAATACAAATTTTGGTTTGCATTTTAATAATTTAGTATTTTCTATCATTCTTTACGAAAAATTTATCCGGTTTTTTTTTAATGAAACGAGCACACAAACGCATGAAACTTGAGTTTTAGGGGCATACAAAGATTGTGGAGAAATATTTTAAAACGAATACAAATTTTTATTTTCATTTGAATAATTTAGTATTCACTATCATTTCTTATGAAAAATTTATCCGAGTTTTTTTTTAATGAAACAAGTAAATAAATGTAGGAAACAAGAGTTTTAGATGCTAACAAAGACTGTGGAGAAATATTTTAAGATGAATACAAATTTAGCTCTGATTTGAACAATTTAGTTTTTACTATCATTCATTACGAAAGATCTATCCGTGTTTTTTTTTGAATGAAATGAGCATACAAACGCACGAAACACGAGTTTTTGGGGCACACAAAGATTGTGGATAATTATTTTAAAATGAATGCAAATTTTTGTTTGTATTTGAATAATTTAGTACTTATTCTCATTCTTTACGAAAAATCTTGCCGAGTTTGTTTTTGAATGAAACGAGCAAATAAACGCACGAAACTTGAGTTTTAGGAGCAAAAAAAGATTGTAGAGAAATACTTTAAATTGAATACAAATTTTGGTTTGCATTTGAACAATTTAGTATTTACTATCATTTTTTACGAAAAATCTATCCGAGTTTTTTTTTAATGTAACGAGCAAATAAACACACAAAACATGAGTTTTAGGTGCAAACAAAGATTGTGGAAAAATATTTTAAGTTGAATACAAATTTTGGTTTGCATTTGAATAATTTAGTATTTACTTTCATTTTTTTACAAAAAATCTATCCGACTTTTGTTTGAATGAAACGAGCGAACAAACGCACGAAACATGAGTTTTTGGTGCAAACAAGGATTGTGGAGTAATATTTTAAAATTAATAAAAATTTTGATTTGTATTTGAATAATTTAGTATTTACTATCATTTCTTACGAAAAATCTATCCAAGTTTTTTTTTAATGAAACAAGCAAATAAATGCACGAAACATGAGTTTCGGATGCAAATAAAGATTGTGGAGAAATATTTTAAAATGAATACAAATTTTGGTTTCATTTGAAAAATTTAGTATTTACTATCACTCATTACGAAAAATCTATCCGAGTTTTGTTTTTGAATAAAATGAGCGTACAAACGCACGACACATGAGTTTTTGGGGCACACAAATATTGCGGGTAATTATTTTAAAATGAATACAATTTTTGTTTGTATTAAAATAATTTAGTATTTACTATCATTTTCTACGAAATATCTGGCTGAGTTTTTTTTTAATGAAGCGAGCAAATAAACACACGAAACAAGAGTTTTACGAGCAAATAAAGATTGTGGAGAAATATTTTAAATTGAACAGAAATTTTGGTTTGCATTTGAATAATTTAGTATTTGTTATCATTCTTTACGAAAAATCTCACTGATTTTTTTTTTTTTTTGAATCAAACGAGCATACAAACGCAAGAAACATGAGTTTTAGGTGCAAAAATAAGATTGTGGAGAAATATTTTAAAATGAATACAAATTTTTGTTTGCATTTGAAAAATTTCGTATATACTATCACTCTTTACGAAAAATCTATCCCAGTTTTTTTTTAATGAAATGAGCAAACGAACGCACCAAAACATAAGTTTTATGTGCAAACAAAGATTGTGGAGAAATATTTTAAATTGAATACAAATTTTTGTATCCTTTTGAATAATTTAGTATTTATTATCATTATTTACGAAAAATCTTTCCGAGTTTTGTTTGAATGAAACGAGCGACCAAACGCACAAAACTTGAATTTTTCGTGCAAACGAAGATTGTGGAGAAATATTTTAAAATGAAAAAAAATTCGGTTTGCATTTGAATAATTTAGTATTTACTATCATTTCTTACGAAACATCTATACAAGTTTTTTTTTTAATAAAATGAGCAAATAAATGCACGAAACATGAGTTTTAGATGCTAACAAAGACTGTGGAGAAATATTTTAAGATGAATACAAATTTTGCTTTGATATGAATAATTTAGTATTTACTTTCATTCATTATGAAAAATCTATCCAAGTTTTTTTTTTAATGAAATGAGCATACAAACCCACGAAACATGAGTTTTTGAGGCACACAAAGATTGTGGAGAATATTTTAAAATGAATACAAATTTTGGTTTGCAATTGAATAATTTAGTATTTACTATCATTCTTTACGAAAAAACTTGTGGAGTTTTTTTTGAATGAAATGAACAAATAAACGCACGAAACTTGAGTTTTAGGAGCAAACAAAGATTGTAGAGAAATATTTTATATTGAATACAAATTTTGGTTTGCATTTGGATTATTTAGTATTTACTATCATTCTTTTTGAAAAATCTAACTGAGTTTTTGAACATGAAACGAGCGAACAAACGCATGTAACATGAGTTTTTGGGGCACACAAAGATTGTGAAGAAATATTTGAAATTGAATACAAATTTTGGTGTGTTTATTTTCTTCTTCTCTATATATATATGTGTGCAATTGTGCTGAAAAATAAACCATCTAAATCATTGGCTATAATCATAAAATTTCAGAATTTTTATTCTTCAAAATATCAGTTAAATTTGTTCCATTTTACTGCTCTAAATGCTACAACATCTTCGATGCTTATCAAATTGTGTTATGCTGTTTTGTAGGTCGATTCATACGTCCCATTTTTGTCTCTCATCATTGGCTATCTATGTTATGATATATTTATTATTTGTTGTTGCTAATCTTAGTTGAATCTATGTTATGTTATTTATTATTTTGAAGTCCTAGTCAAATTAAATTATTTTCGGGTTATATTCGGGTTTCGGGTTGTTTTAAAACCTGTCCAATTTAGGTTCGGGTCAATTTAGATCTTGCTTTATCGGATCTTAGTTCTCGGGTTACGGGTTATATCGGGTTCGGACAAGTCAGGTTTTATGTTGGGTCGGGCTAGAGAGGTCATCAAACAAAAATTTCTTCGGGTTTAGGTTCGTCGGTTCCGGGTCGGGCGGTTTCAAGTCAGTTGACCTTTTCAAAATTTTCGAATCAAGCCGGGTCCGACTTCGGGAGGGTCGGGCGGGTCTTTCGGGTTCGGGTCATGTTTGCCAACTCTAAATGAAATGAGCAAACAAACGCACCAAAACATGAGTTTTAGGTGCAAACAAAGATTATGGAAAAGTATTTTAAGTTGAATACAAACTTTGGTTTGCATTTGAATAATTTAATATTTACTATAATTTTTTACAAAAAATATGTCCGACTTTTGTTTGAATTAAATGAGCGAACAAACGCACGAAACTTGAGTTTTTGGTACAAACAAGGATTGTGGAGTAATATTTTAAAATTAATAGAAATTTTAGTTTGTATTTGAATAATTTAGTATTTACAATCGTTTCTTACTAAAAATCTATTCGTGTTTTTTTTTAATGAAACAAGCAAATAAATGCACGAAACATGAGTTTTGGATGCAAACAAAGATTCTGGAGAAATATTTTAAAATGAATACAAATTTTGGTTTGATTTGAATAATTTATTATTTACTATCATCCATTACGAAAAATCCATCCGAGTTTTTTTTTTAATAAAATGAGCATACAAATACACGAAACATGAGTTTTTGGGTCACACAAAGATTTTGGAGAATTATTTTAATGTGAATATAATTTTTTGTTTGCATTTGAATAATTTAGTATTTACTATCTTTCTTTATGAAAAATGTGGCCGAGATTTTTTTTTTTAATGAAGCGAGCAAATAAAAGCATGAAACATGAGTTTTGGGAACAAACAAAGATTGTAGGGAAATATTTTAAATTGAATACAAATTTTGGTTTGCATTTGAATAATTTAGTATTTACTATCATTCTTTTTGAAAAATCTAACTGAGTTTTTGAACATGAAACGAGCGAACAAACGCAATAGAAAATTATTTTTAAACCCTTGAAAAAAAAAATTTACATATCTTGTAATAGAAAATGAAGGATTTTTTGAAACGTGCAAAGCACAGCTTGTCTTTTGATAACATGAGTGGATAGCATACCAACCTTTACGTGTTTATAAAAGAGAAAGTTGAGTTAGTTGGAACTTTTGGGGTAATTTGTATAAATTTTCCATTTTAAATTTAGGGAGAAAAAGTATAAAAATAAAATTAGGGCATTACTTTTTGGAAAAAGATTTGTATTTGAAGGATTGGGGAATTTTAAATAAATTTGAATTTGAAATTATTAATGGATATTCATCGACTCTCTTGTATTATTATAATAATCAAATATTAGTATATAACATTCATGGCAATAACTTAATCTCTTTTCAAAACACCTTAAACTGATTCTAAAAACCCTAAAATTGATTTTATTTGCGCTTGAGGGCAAGCTTGGTTTAAGTGTGGTGGAATTTGTAATGTGTATTTTTAAACACATTTTTCTGGTTTTTATCATATCAAATTTAATCAAATTTCACATTAAAAATATGAAAAAGGCTCATGAATCATAAAACTTAATTTGAAGCCTCTTAATACATTTTTGGCATTATTTTACAGGCGAAAAGGGCATAAAAAGATGAAATGGACCAAAACACAAATAATGGGCAAATAATGGCCAACTATTAACCTCAAACACTCTACAAAAATTCCCCATGTTTTTACAACAAGTCAAAAACCTTTTAACAACCAAACCAAACCGAGTCAAATGCCAAAAATCGCTGAATTGACCAAAAGTCAACTTTTTCAAAATGGGTCAAACGATATATCAAAATGAAGAGCTCGACGAGACGAATCCAATGGTACAACCGTCGTGATCAGACTCCTTCTTGAACTCTCAGAATCACCAATTGAAAATCAAGTCAACATGGTCAAAGTCAATGGTTTGAGCAGGTCAAACCCGTCTTCTTCAACCTCAAAATTTCAAAATTTTGCTCGAAATTGAACAAAATGGCCAGCCATGGATTCAACATGACAAGAGGAACATGCCGACACCATTCTCCGGTCTTGAAAGTTCCGGCGATCGCCGAAATTCGGCCGAAACAGGTGCTAAGAACGAACCGAACCATGGTCGACCTGTCTTGCCGTCCACATTCATCCATTAGAGCCAAAACCTATCTCATTCTCTTCTTCATCATCTACCCTTTCTAACCGTATGCAGAACTCATCAAATGGTGCGATATCGAGTGAGAAATATGTGTTTGAACAATCTGTTCGATGAAATCCTCAATGAACTTTTCAAATCTGATGATCCAACGGTCAAGTTTTCGAAGCTGAATCAGAAATGATCGACCATTTCATCTTTTCTTGAATTACTGTGATTCTTTTTACACCATAAAGATTTAATGGAAGTCCACAATGGATTTCGAATCCTCAATTCGACGGAAAAATAATTCAGAATCTCATTTTGATTCACGATTTTTGTTTCTATTTGGTTATTTTCACTGAGATCGGTTAATGGCGAAATTCACTAATCAGGGGAAAGGAGAAGCATCAAAGCTCACAGAAGAGCATCTCAAGAGAGTGAGGGATGAAGCCTAAGTACTGAACTGAGCTGCCGCGGCTTAAGGAACAAGGTTTGAGCTTGAATAGTCATCAATGGCGGAAAGGGACTGAACCGAGTAAGAATGAAGAGAACTTGATGAATGTTCAATCATTTTCTGCGTTTCAAAGTCCTGTGGGTTTGTGATGACGAGAAGAAGTCGCTGTGAGTGAAATCACGAGCTGCAATGAAGAGTAGAGCGAGCTCGAGTTACGGGTTGAAGAAGAAGCGATAACGGGTCTGGAAACCCATGCAAAATTGGATCCAATATCTACATAACATCACACTAGGCTGTCAGAGCTTCATTCTAGGACGGAGTGTAGCTCGCGATCCACAGAAAATCAAAACAACCTTCGTTCAAAACAAACTCAGCGCCATTCTTGCTCTGGAATGACCCGTTTCACGCGCGTTCGACCTGTTCCGCCATAAAAGATCAACAAAACGATCAAAACTCAGCGCCAATTCTGAAGAACATGCGACTCATTTCATGCAAATTACGACCCGTTGCAGCTCAGTGGAAACAAAAGGGGACCACTATCAGTGACTCAACGGAATTTAACCGCGCGCGTTTCAAACTCAGATCGGATCTGAGATATTTTCGCCAAATCAAGAACAGAGCGAAATTCAACCGCTCAAAACCGGATCATTTCTCAACGAAATTCAACGAAATTTCGTCCAGATCTTCAGTACACCTACCTTGATCCCCTGAACCAACCACAGCTCTAGATTCGCTCCCTACTCTCCTCTCCATCTCAAACAGATCATTAGACTCCCAAGTCCAATTCAGTCTATAAAACATGCCTCAAGCCTCATCACTGAAGACACCACTCTTCACTCATCTTCTCTAATCTCTAGAACCTCCATTAATGAGTTTCAAGCTTTCTTGAGCTTGAATTTTCGTTTCTGAGTGAAATCGTGCAATTTGGGGCTAATTTGGGGAAAATTCAAATCGGTCGATTCTAGCTTGAATTGAGGTGCAATTGGAACTTCTAATCGACTCAAGGAAGTTACTGACTGGTCTTCCAACTCTCGGTTTAGTCCAATTCTCTTTTAAGTACTCAATTTGAATTTTAGATCACAAGAACTCAATTTTGTAATAATCATGATGAAATCTTGTCAAATTCTTATTCTTGTAATTATGTGTGAGTAAATCTAGATAGGGAAAGGAATTTGTGATTTGTATGCATGAAATCTTGCTTTAATTTCGTGTAATTTTGCTGAATTTGAATGAATAGTCATGAACACACACAATTTTGAATAAAGTGGGGAAAATTGCTTAGCTTGGTATTTTTCATCAATTGATCTATTAAATCTGAAGTTTATTGACTTGTTAATCATCTGGAATATTTAGCTTAGTATTTTGTGTGATTAATTTGAAGTTGTGATTGATTGAATTCAAGTTTTGTTTAAAATGGCTGTTTTGAATTAAACTAGTGTTTGAATCAATTTCTTGAGTGAATCTTAGCTTAGATCGCTTAAATCCATCATCTAAATCTGAAACATTATACCCTAAGTGATTAATGATTGTTACACATCACAAATTTCCTTTAAATCCCTATTTTTAAACAAAAAATCAAACCCTAATCAGTTTCTGTTTGCTACTGTCTTTTCTCTGATTTTCAGTGATTTTCCCTTAATTTCGTATCCTAATCTGTACTGACAAATTAAAAAAATATTTTTTCAATTTGCATCTCATTTAGTAGATAATTTTCAAATCAAACTTTGCCCGAATTCGATCTATAATTTGTGAGATATTAATTTTCTAAGTTTGTAATATTTCTGTTTTCTATCTTTCTGTCCGGATCTACTATTCCTTTTCTTCTGAATTTTAAAAAATAGAAAAACAAATATTAAAAATATAAAAATAGTCTTTCTCGAATTAGTTTGAAGTGTATAATCCAAATATGAATTTTAAAATATTAGTTGTTAAATCAGATCAGGAGATATTACAACATTTATGAGTATTGGTCTGTCGGAACCAGTTTCTGATCCAGATCTGAGTTTTCTTTATAAATCTCAAACCATCAAACATAATTGTACCATATTTTAAAAACTAATCTAAAACTTGATAATTGAATTTCTGTACAAATTTTGGAATTTTGCAAGGCTTGGTGATTTTTCTATAATTTTCTGTAGTTACTTGTTGAATTAATTATGAATCTGAAGTAAGTTCTGGATTTAAACTGCAAATATCTAGAAATTTTTGAATAAAATATTAATATCGTAACGCACCATATCATAGATCTCTCTTTGTAGTTCCCAACGGTATCTTGTGTGTTGGAATCGGAGTTTATTTGGTCAAGTTACCAATTAAAACACCAAAGTGTGACGTGCTGAATTTTACGATAAGGCTGAAAATAAAATTTTAATTTGGAAATTTATCTAATAACCTTTGAATTACAAGATTTTACACTAAAGAATAATCTTTGAGACTAGTTAATTCTTGAAGCCACACCTCCTTGTGTTCGACTCCTAAACTCGTTCCCACTCATACTCGTAATTGATTAATAGGGAGATATAAATTATTTTGTTAAATTGTGTGAAATATAAACAATGATTTTACGTGATTTACAGCACACAAAGATTGTGGAGAAATATTTGAAATTGAATACAAATTTTAGTTTGTATTTGAATAATTTAGTATTTACTATCATTCTTTACGAAAACTTTATCCGAGTTTTGTTTGAACGAAACGAGCCAACAAACGCACGAAACTTGAGTTTTAGATGCAAAAAAAGATTGTGGACAAATATTTTAAAATGAATACAAATTTTGGTTTGCATTTGAATAATTTAGTATTTACTATCATTCTTTACAAAAAAATCTATCTGCGTTTTGTTTGAATGAAACGAGCGAATAAAGGTACGAAACTTAAGTTTTTGGTGCAAACAAAGATTGTGGAGAAATATTTTAATATTAATAAAAAATCTCCTTGTATACTGGTATAAGGTTACGCCAATTATTTTCATAAACATTCTCAGCTTCAAGAGTACACCACATTGGTCTAGCAAGATAAAAAACTATCCCATTCTTCATTTGTGTCAAAATATTTTTTACAATTTGCCATTATATTTTTTTTCTATGTGCCACACACAAAGAAGATTTTTTGTTGTGGGAAAAACAATTTTTATAGCATTAATTAATGCTCTTTCTCTATCCGTAACAACAACAGATGGTTGACTCACTGGACCTAAAACCCTTTTAAACATTTCCAAAGTCCACACATAGTTTTCTTCATTTTCTCTCTCAAGAAATGTGAAACACGAATAAAAAGAGGTATTGAAACATGTAACTCCAATAATTTCAAGTAATGGCATTTTATATTTGTTAGTTTTGTATGTGCAATCCATGACAAACACGTTTGAAAAGTTTTGAGTTAACATGACTGACCGGGGATGTGAAAAAAATACACGTTTGAGACGACCATCTCCGTCCTTCTCAAAATTATATTTGAATCCACCTTGACGAAGTTCTTCAAATAAAGCTTGGATCATGCTTCGATCCCCTAAATTATCCTTGCGAATTTTTGCTTTAGTGTTGTAAATTATCCTAGCCGTTACTCGAAGATCGGGATTAGCTTGCCACATAGAAGACAATATTTGTCTTGGTTGGATTCCTGAGTTGGTCAATTGCTCTTCGGTTTTCACATCATGTGGTGATAGTCGTTGATATAAGAGGTGCCCAAAAATATCGTTAGACGCCTCGTGATTGT